>JARFYF010000002.1:50898916-50913293 GCA_030265395.1 Rhina ancylostomus | reverse complement strand
TGGAACTTGATTTATGCCTAAGTATTACTACTAATTTTCTCTTTACACGTTGGTATACCTAAAATTTCTGACCCACACTCATGGATAATTTCAGCACCATTTTCCGTAAGTTCCTTTCCTTTTCTGATGAGCAGTTGTTGATCTGAAATATTAACTCCATTTCTTTCTCCAATAATGCTGCTTGATCTGATGAGTTTTACTTGGCATTTTCTGTTTGTATCTCACCATTTTTCATAGTTGAATTATGTTGTTTTTAGTAATCTAAACTTAGGTTGTTAATGATGTAATCAGTTATGTTCTCTAATGGTTATATACAAATGAAGGTGGAGTAATCTGAAGATTAAAATATTTAGAAGTGAAGCCTGAAACTACCTATTCAAGAGAGTGTAGAATACTGGATAACTTGAAATTTTCAGGATTTGGAGTGGATATATTTTTGTTGAGTTAGAATATCTTGAAGATAAGTTAGTAAAGTTAACATGCAGATTGGCCTTGATCTAATTGGATAACAGAACATCATTGTGTGATTGAATGGTTTATTCCTATCCCATGATTGTGTTACTCCATTTCATAAGCAGTACCCACAAAAAATAATTTTTTTAACCAATTGTTACAAATAATTTACAAAAGCATCAATCTTCTTTTACATTGGCATCCTTTTTTTAAATAGAGGGAATTCATTGGTAATGGGTTGAATCAGAAATGTATCATGTTTAGAAAATAATCTTGAACTTCATAAATTGTTTGTCAATATTAATCTTACCAAATTTGCTTTTGAAATAAGATTAAATATCAGTCATAGGCAGTACTTCCAAATTTGATAAAAGTAGGAGTCTAATCAAGACTCAGACTACACAATTACAGTTCAATCTGTCATTAATTCTTTTTTTGAGCTTTTGTGGATGGCTCTCAGCCATAGATAGGATATAATTACCATAGACGTTATGAATTAAAGAAGTATTGTCTTGAGATTAGAGAGCTCTCGGGCTACTTTGGTTCTTGGAGGAGTCTGCTGTGAAAATTAGTTTAAATACAGCCATACATGTTGCCTAGCAACAGTGCTGAATGTTCTTCTTGTTTTATTTCACTCCTTTGTCTGCCACAGGACAAACTGCTGGTGCTCAGGTTTCTTATTTTGATTTATGTCGTGAGCACTAAAATGTTTGTGGCATTCTAGACCAGTGAATGATGTATCTCGACTGCATTTCCATTGTGCACTAATGGTGTTTACAAACCAAGCAACCAACTTTCTCGTTGTTTTACCATTAGCAAATTGCAATTACATAAAAAAAACTCTCAGTACTTCAGAAGTAACCATAAATAAAGTTGTTGTTAAGAAGAGAGGGAGGGATTCAGAGGTGTGACCAGTAGCAGGAGAGAAAATCAGAAAGCTGCAGATACTGGAGATCTGAAATTAAAAACAGAAAGGCTGGGAACTCTTAGCGGGTCAGTCAGCATCTGTGGGAAAAGAAACAGTTAATGTTTCAGGTCAAAGACTCCTTATCAAAACTGGAAAGAAGAGAAAGCCAGTTAGTATCAAAATAGAGAGGGAGGAGGGACAGATAGGGGAATCTGGGGATAAGCTGCAGATGAGATCCATCTCATCAATGGGGGCAGTTAGGGAGAGAGAACCTAGTCTTTGTTCATAAAACCTATGAAATGAGGCAGTTCCTTTGTCTGTGATCTCGCTCTATAATTGTCCTAATTTCATATGAACAAAGTTGGGGAGGGCAGCTTTAATAATTTGAAGAATGGAAGTCACACTCAAGGAGGAAGTTTGAGAAATGGAGCCAGGTTTTTGAAAATTGTGGAAGAGAGGGGCAACAGTATTGGCTTAATCGATATTGGTCTGCAATATTGTTTACCTCTTCTGCTTATTTTTCTTGTCAATTTATAAAGACATTACAATCGTTTTATGATCTAATTTGTTGGTAGTTTGTTTCATTTTCAGACATGTTAACAGTGTGAAAGGTGCCATATCATTGCAAGTATTCTATATTATAAGGCTACCCCACTTTCTGCAAGTGAGCATGCATAGCCTATACACTTAGCGGTTCTTTCTTATTCATCTCTCAGTCTTTAAGTTTGATAATTATAGACTGCATGAACCTTCATTGGAATAGGGCCTGCATGAAATCCTGTGTTGGTGCACCCTATTATATGATTTTTAAAATTTTTAAACAATGAGGCCAAGAATTTCCTTGGTTTTGGTCATGAACTTGTGGCTTGGAAATTCAATAGCTCCGATACCTGAGACATTATTTGATCAGCTTTGCATACTTATAGGCCTTGTGTTCACATATTGTGCCAGTGTGGAGCATAGGAAGGAAATTGGGTGAGACTGGGACTAGCTCTGAGAGAGAGGTCAAGTGAAGTAGAGCACTATGGATTGGAAGGGGAGCTAGGTTAAGGTTGTCAGCCAGCAAACAATGGTGGAAGGGGCGGGTGGGTGGGTTAGGATTTGCTTGGGAATGTTAAGCGATTAGGAGTTTGCGTTTTGAATCAGATGAAAGGTGAGTGGGGTGGGTGGTCATAGTGGGCAATCTGTTAGGGAGAGGGCTGGGTGCGAATCATGAACTTTGGGGGGTGGGTGAAATGGAAGTAGGATATGGGACCCAAAGGAAAACCAATAAATAAAGTTTTCAGCTGGGATCTGCTCAGCCAGGTTCCCTCTAAATTGTACTGAGACTGGCCTCAAAGGCCTGTGAAGAGTTGCCTTTACAGGAATGACCTGAAGACTGTGTGGGCTATGCTAATGTGAAAGACTCCTAGGACAGTGGCATCCCAAAGTGAGTTGCATTTTGTGGAATGCCACTGTGTTTCTGGGTGAAGGAATGAAATCCTGAGTTTCACAATCCACAATATTTTTGTCTACATTTAAGATCGATAGATTCATAGAGTTATACAGCATGAAACAGGCCCCTTTGGCCCAACTAATCCATGCAATCCAAGTTATCTTCCTGAGCTAGCCCATTGACCTGCATTTGACCCATACCCCTCTAAACCTTTCCATCCATGCATCTGTCTAAATGTTTTTTAAACATTGTAATTGTACCCACCTCTACAATTTTCTCTGCCTGCTCATTTGATATACACACCACCCTGTGTGGAAAATGTTGCCCCTCAGGTCCTTTCCTCTCTCACCTTAAACCTATGCCCTCTAGTTTTAGACTTCCCCCTCCTTGAGGGAGAAAAAAGTGACCACTCACCTTGTTTATGTCCCTCATGATTTTATAAACCTCTATAAGATCACCTTCCAGCCTTCTTCACTCTAGGGGAAAAAAAGTCCCAGTCTATCCAGCCTCTCCTTATAACTCGAGTCCTTCAATCCCGGTAACATCCTTGTGAATCTTTTCCACATTTTATTGCATTTGGTTTACATAGTGCTTAAAAATTTGTCATTGTACGATCTAATTTCTTTGCCTAAATATGCAGAATGGCAATGTATTAGTTGGAGAAAGTGTTACCACTTTTTTTGCCTTCCTTAGTTTCCCAGTACAGTCCGACACTTTGCTTTGTATATGTCAATATTGAATTGTATTCTGCTTTTGAGAGCTGAGGGACAGTCATTGGAGTTACTTACTATCCTATTAGGTGTAAACCTTAGTTCAGTGATATATTCCTGCCTCTGAGTCAGAGGTTTACAGGTTCTAACCCCGCTTGGGTCCTGGAGATAGAGCCTCTGCATTTTGATTTTCTGGTTGAGGGGAGATATTGGTAGAAGACATCTACTTTATCAAATGCTGCATTTATGCTGAAGACAGCAAGGAATTATAACATATGCAAAACAAAAATAAACTGTTGGAAAGCTGCAAGTAAGTTATTTACCTAAGTTGCAAGGTGAACTTCAAAATAAATGCTGCCAAGTTGCAGACAAGAATGACAAAATTGCTGAAAACCAATATTTTTTTAATTTAAAGTGGCAATTTTCAAAAGTTAATGGGCATACTTTTTTCTAGGGGACAAGCAGCATAAACTACAATAACCACTTTTTATACTTGTGGTTCCTGTTGAAAACCAGCTGCTGTCCTTGAACATAATAAGATAAGAAATCAGAGCAGGAATAGGTTATTTGGCACTTCTGTAAGGAGTTTGTACTGTCTGCATGGGTTTCCTTCGGGTGCTCCAGTTTCCTCCCCCATTCCAAAGACGTACGGGTTAGGAAGTCGTGGGCATGCCATGATGGTACTGGAAACGTGGCAATACTTGCAGGCTGCCCCAGAACACACTACACAAAAGGTGCATCTCACTGTGTGTTTCAATGTACATTTGACTAAGAAAGATATCTTATCTTCAAGCCTGCCCTGCCATTCATTAAGACCATTGTTGATCACCCTCAGTGCCATTTTTCTGCTCCATCCTCATATTCTTTGATTCTTTTAATATCCAAAAATCTACCAATTTCTGTTCTGAATGAATTTAAGCAGTGAGACTGCACAGTCCTCTGAGAAAGAGAATTGCCAAGAAGATTCTCAAGAAATTTCTCCTCATCTTTGTTCTAAACATCCACTTAATTTGAGCCTGGCCCTGGGTTCTAGACTCCTCAGAGAGGGGAGACATCCTTATTGCATCCAGCTTGTCAAGCTCCATAGGCACTTTAAGTTTCAAGTATTTCTCTTCACTGTCCTCAGCCTTCAGCCATTATTCTTCACTGAGGACTAGGTTGGGAAGGTGGCACTCAGTCCTGTGGCTGCATTCTTCCTCCTCCCATCTGAGATGTGCTTCCCCTCCCCTACTTGGCCCAGTGTAGCCCCAGGAGCAAGTCTTACAGGCCCGCCAAATGTCCCTCACTGGCAAGGTGGCTTGACTCCCCAAAAAACCTGGAGGCAGCCCACCATACCCACCTCTTCCTCTGCTCTCTGACAATTGCTTACCCCTGACCTGGGCTTGCATCCTGATCACTCTCTGTGCTCCCACATAGCACTGTCACTGCTGTTTCCATGTTATCTCCCTTTCCTCTATGGACCAGTTGTCTGAAACAGCATCAGTGTGTGAAAGAGTGAGCAAATCAGCACTTGTTGCTTACTCTGGGTGAAGGGTGAATATTTCAATATATGCAATTTCTGCAAAATTGCAATTTAGTACAGTCCTTAGTTTGAGCAGACTTGCTGTCTGTCAAGTTAGTAGAATGTGGCTTCTGAGATGCTTGGAAAATATTTTACGAGGATGGTGGCCGATCATAGAAATCAGCAAATTTGCGACAGACTAGGAGACTGTTCTTTCCATTATGGTGGTGCTGGTTGAGAAAGAGCTGCCCATTCCAATACCACTTTCCAGCTTTAGATGTGTGACCCTACAGGTTACAGCTCTTTGAGTACACTTCCAAGTACTTTTACAATGTGGTGAAGGTTTCTTCCTCTCCTGCTCCTATTCAGGTGATCAGTTTCAGATCTAGTAGGCAAACCACAGAGGTGTAAGAGCAATAGAATTACAGTTGCACGGATTTCAATTTACAAAGTGTTAACGGGTCACCTTAGTGTGAAAGGCTTCTGTGGCATAGAATTTTTAAAATGCGTCCAGGAGAGCTTTTTGAGCTGGTACAGGTCCTCCTCAGCTTACGAATGCCCGACTTATGTACAGCCGTACATATGAGCATTTTGGAGACTGGCACTGTGGATTTACTGGCTGCAGCGGGGCTGCGGGCATCTTCTGTGGCCGCACTTTCCAACTTGTGAACCATTTGGACCACAAACAGTTCACAGGAACAGAACACTGCCACAACCTGGGGGCAGCCTGTATGTAGATAGTCCTACCAGAGAGGGGGCAGTACTGGGACCTAATCTTAGGGAATGAAGTTGGGCAAGTAGCTGAAATGCCTGTGGGGTAAGCATGATGAGTATAAGTGACCATTACTCTAAGTTTCAAGTTATTCTGGGAAGGGATGAAGGTGGCCCACAAATTAATATCCTGAAAAGCAGATTTTAGTATCCCAAGGCATGTCCTGGCAAAAGTAGACTGAGAGCAGCTAGGTAAATCTGGCATGTAAATCTACATCTGGGAGTCTTTTAAAAGTGAGTTAGTGAGGGAACAGGGCCCATGTGTTCCTGTAAGGGTCAAAGATAAAGAAGGCAAGTCCAGGAAACCTTGGATATTGGGGGATATCAATGGTTTCATATAGGGAGGGAAACTAAAGATAATGCCAGCTTTAGAGCACTGAGATTAAGTGAGGCCCTTCAGGAGTACAGAATGTGTAGGGAAGTACTGGTAAAAGCAATTGGGAGGGTAAAGAGGGACCACAAAATAACATTGGCAGTTAAGGTGAAGGAAAATCCCAAGGCATTTTATAATTTTGTTAAAATCAAGGGAGTAACGGCGGAAACAGTAGGACCCGTTAGGGACAATGGGGCAATATGTGCATGGAGCCAGAAGAAATAGGTGAGGTCTTAATTTCTTATTTGCATTCACTAAGGAGAAAGATACTGTGATTGCAGATTTCAGGGAAAGGGACAGGAATATTTTGAGAACACGTCAACATTGAAATAGAAGATATACTAAATATCTTACTTGGCATAAAGGTGGATAAATGACAGGGCCTGATGAAATCTATCTCAGGCTCCTTTAAGAGGCAAAGAAAGAGATTTCTGGGGCTCTGGCAGAGGTTTTCGAATCTTCAGTGGCCACAGGTTCAGTGCCAGGTGACTAAAGGACTGGCTGTGAAATACTTTGGGATACTCTCAAGTCATGAATGGTGCTTTCCGTTTTGCTTTCCATTAGCTTGTTTGGCTTCTTGTATCCTTCTGTGCTTTCCCTGTACTTGGTCTTGATTTGCTTATATGGTGCTATTTCTTACCAGTGATGTTCTGTTAGCACATACATGAATATACAAGTAACAGGAGAGAAAGTTTGTCAATGACATCAAACCCACCCCATTCCAATGTAATGCAGCCAAGTATGCACCTGCCTGGCTCTATTGCACTCCTTGGTTTCACAATGGTTTCATTGTAATGGCTGATCAAATCGTTATCATCATTTCCCCATATTATACATATTGTTCCAAAGGGGCCTTGCCAAGTTTTGGAAACATGAAAGCAAAAACACTGCTGAAAATACCTTTAAAATATGTTTGGCTTAAAAAAAGAAATATTAGATTATGTCTGGATACATCAAGTGAACCACCCACCTGTGATGATGAGGAAGGACTTTTGAAAACAGGACTTTTGAAATAAGTCTTTGTTGCTAGATTCTGTTTCAGAAAATTTTCCATGGAATTCCTTTCTTATTCTCTAAGGTAGGAACGCTCAGCCTTATTGATCATGGGTGCATGGAGTGGGCAGCATGATTTTCTACAAATGTGAGGTCTGTTACATTGAATTTTTAAACAATGTAACATAAAAATCACTAACTAGTTAATAAGCTGCTTGTAGACATAAAGGTGGTGTTAATACTGGATCTCCATATGTAAATGACACTGCCAACAGTCCTACCACAAAGAAAACCACTCTGTATTGTGCAATGAAAGCCAAAGCTCAGATACAAAGAAGGTACATGCTCAGTCTGTCTTATCACAGTATATGAACGCTTTATTGGTAACATTGGATGTCATCAGCATAGTTAGATCGTGCCGAGAAAGCAAGTTCTGTTTCATATGATTTTAGACAACTTGGGGTTCGCACTCAAGGGCATCTAAAAGCAGGAATAATTCTACTTTGTATGGTCACTAGGATGACAAAAGAATACGAGCAAGAATCCAGTGATGGTTATCCATTAGAATTCCTAGGAGTATAATGCTTAGGTGTTCTAACCATCTCATTGTTTAAAGAAAAAATTCATGTGACATTCCTATGTTCCCCTCCCCACTAACCTTTAAATAGCAACCTTGTGAATGCATTTTGCTTGCACCTGCTGGTAGTAATGAGGATTGAAAGGGAAAGGATTTTGGGGATGGGTTTTACAGTATTTGTGTCATCAGTGGATGGCTATATTAACGTTCTATGCCCTATCATGTTCACAAGAGATTTAACTCTGTATTCTTCTGATAATGAAGTTACCTTGCCACCCAGGAACAGGACCTGATCACGACTTGGATTGATAAGTGGCAGGTTATATTTCTGCTTTGTGAGTGCTACTTTGAAAATGAGAAACCTTAGTACACTCCCTTGGTCTTTAAAAGCACTGCTTTTGCTGGGTTACCACTCTTGACTATTGGGGAGTTTCACTAATCAGAATCTTAACTAGCACAGCCATATTAACTGTAAGAACAAACGAGATGCTGAGTTTCTGTTGGTGAGTGGATCATCTCCTGATTCTTTGAAGTCCCTTCACAAGCATTTGCAAGACTCAGTTCAGTAACTGAACAGATTTTTATTATTTGCCTGGACGGTTGCTGATGCAGTAACACTTTGAGAAACTTATCAGCATCCAGGGCATTTGCTTCATTAGCAGTTTCTCCCACCCTTTCCATCAGTGGTGGCCACTCTGCACTGAAACAATTAATCAAGGGCACTTCATTATGCTTCCCTTTAACTGTTATCACTGAAAAAGACCTAGGAGCAATAATGCCCTGAAAATAAAATCAATTCTCTGGTCCTCTCCAAGTTGTGCAGAATTCTGAATGGACCGTATAATGTTGTTCTGACATCATTGTTGGCTCCGCTTTCTGCAGTTTTCCTCGGAAAGGAGAGATCATTGACACTGGAATTTTAACATCTTGCTACCCTCTTCAAAGTACTGAGGAACTGATAATGTTGAACAAATGCAGAAGAATAAATTCCTTGACAATCTTGTGGTAATTATGAATCTGATTCAAAAGCAGCCTAATGGTGCATTGCTCCTTTCTTGGGAAGATCAAAAGTTTACTTTTAGATTAACTAAATAGTTAATGATTTGAATAAATCATGGTGAAGCTTTAGAAACGAGCTTACCATTTTAGGCTAATTGACCAGCGTTTCCAAGAACAACAGAAATAAGAGCAAGGTGACTAATTCACATCTTTTTTAAGGGTCATTACATTTCTTTCCAGCTGTGTTAAATTGTAACTCTCTTTGTTTAATTCCTTACATTAATCTTGTAGCTAGAAAACACCCACACTTGTGCAGACATGAAGTGTTGAAAGGAATACCCTGCAGGTGACTGATTATTGTGAATTCCTTTTTTTACATAGTGTTTTAGAAAAAGGGATGGAAACTCAGTTCGTTCATGTTCTCTATACAACTGTTGAGCAGCAACTTCATGGAACATCCATTATAAGCAAAATAAAAGCCAAGTATCTACATGCATGGTGATGAAAGGGAGACAATTTTGTTTGCACTCACTTCGAAACACAATCCATCATGGCGTTTTCACACCCATTCATCAGTACATGGATATCAGCACTTTCACAAGCCCAGCGAAGTAACAGCCATGTTGTGACAATAGTACAGCATGTCTTTGTTTAGAAGTAAAGAAACTTGTGTTTTTGATTTATGAAGACTTTAAGTAAGTTAAAAACTATCATTGTCTTGGATTCTTGTATCATGAAGTTATGCAGCATGGTTATAGTCATTGACAATGTGATCATGAATAAAGCAACAGCTCCATAGAGGCTCTGATTTGTCTTGCTCCTTGCTGCAATCAGTGTAGAACAGGGTAACCAAATGCTTTTAGTAGTCCCTTTCCAAAGCTATTTGAAATGCGAATTAAAGTGTTATACTTTTTCTGTTTTCTCTGTTACTACTTTCATTGTTTTCAAACATGGTTCATATAGAGCGTAAGGACCAGGACTGGTTGAACTGAATGGGTTGTTTCAATCCTCTAATTTCTATATAATCCCATACAAGAATGGAAAAAAAATTATTGATTTAAATGGTATGGTGGCTTTCAGTCAAAGTGAAGCTTGCCCATTGCAAACAGCTATCGCGGAATCACAAGCACAGGATCATTGAAGCGCTGAGGCAGGCACACTGCTAATTTCAATGCAAAAGAGGCAGTGCTCATAGTAAGAATGCATTTAAAGAGGAAGGTTAAAATAATTAAAGTCTCAGGGTTTCAATTGACCATTTTGGCCTATGCAGCAATCAATTGTTTCACTGCAATTTATTACACTACCAAAACTGGTCTAACAACTTTTAAATTTACTTCATGGATCTGAGCAATCAATGAATCCCTGAGCATTTCTGATATCCATGTCACTGAGGGCATATGTGCAGTGTATTTTTCTTTATTTCTATTATATGCTGGATGTGGCTGGAAATTCCAAATGATAAAATTTCCATACAGTCATTCCCTTGCATGCAAGTCTTGGATTTCAGCAGACCCACTTAAGTCCAGGTCTTCTTCAGTCTGACACTTGGAGACACAAGAGACTGCAGATATTGGAATCTAGAGCAAAAAGAAACTGCTGGAGGAAGCTGCCTCACCCACTGAGTTCCTCCCACAATTCGATTAAAGTTGGACACTCGCTGAGTGACATGCTGCCACATGTGTCACTTTGCTCCATAGTGTTGGGATTCTTCATCCCTACTCAGAGCTATTGAATGGCAGAGGAAACCTGGGGGGAGGGGGGGCTTGTGACCTACTGCTCTTCCTATATTTTAAGTGTACGTGGGTCAGGAGCATGGGTGCTGTGTTTGGTCCAGCACAGATTGGCCTAATATTCCTGACCCCACATACAGGGTGACTTGTGGGCATTATGAGACCACTCCAAAATTTCTCAGATTTGTGAAGGGAGAAATAGACAGCAGCCCATTTCTGTTTCTCCTTCTGGCAGTCCTTTGGCCTGACTCTAGTCCTTTTGGGATAGTTTAATTTTATATTTTTAAGAATTTTTTAAAAAAGTTAATGGAATTAAAGAGTCATAAATGTAATATTAGTGACCACTAGACACCCTCTGAAGAGGAAAAAGGTGATCAGTGTTGAGAATTAACGTGTGTTTGTCTTAAGTTTGCAAAAGGTTATATAATAGCTGGTTCAGATAAGCAAACGATGGGGAAACACTAAATGTTGCAAGATTCACATAAATCTAAAGTAAAATTTTCCTGTAATTACAGACTTCCTGTACAGGTTTGCCCATGATCGTTGCTGTGCATCAATGAGAGATGTTTTATGGCATTTACATCATTTCTATTTTTATGCAACTATTTTCATTTATTAGCAGAGAAGCATCACCCCTTGTCGTTTAATCATGCCTGCCCTCCAACAATCATTTGAATTCTTCCACTGACCACATCCTCAGCCTCATTTACATCTAACTTGAACTTACCTGAGCTCTTTCATTCATTTCAATAGATTCTTAAAATAAACTTGGGTCAGATAAGTTTATTCCCTCCACAAGGTTCAATCTTCTTTTGGGGCGTTAAATGTGTGACGCATTTAATGCGTAATGGGGGAGCCAGCAAGAAATTATGGTTGTGAAAATTTGCCACTTAAAAAAATTTGTTGGATAATTTCAGCCCCAAAGCGCTACATTAAATTGGGATCTAAGTGGTTCCTGACAGCAGCTGCTTACAGAGATCATAGCTGCTGTTGGGACTCATGGAGTGCAGGCCTCGGACTGCAAGATCTTTTCTGTGGTAGCTACAGCAGTGTAAAGAAAGACTACCACATTGGTAAGGAGGGGGGCATTTCTCCAGTGTGGAGCCAAATTACAGCAACTCCCCTCACCCCTCCTTCACTAATGATTGTCAGCATGGATCAAGTTCCATACCACGAGTAGCACTGAGCCACTATGAGGCTTGGGCTCATCAATCTGCAAAGATTACTGTGTGTATCTCTGCTGTGAAAAGCTGCAGTAAGCACAGTGAAACCCAACAATAATATGTGGCACATGCAGAGCATTAAAACCTTGGGCAGGCAGATATCCCAATGGGGTTCCTTGCTTCTTGCTGATATTCAGTAGTTTTTTTCCTTCATTTAAAGCAAGAGGGGAAAAAAGCTTGTGGGTTGCTCATTATTGCTTCAGTTTCTGTTATAATACGGAATGAGCATCATGCAAGTTGATAATGTAGGAAAAACTTTATTTGCCCCAAGGTGAATCCCACTCAGAAGTGTCTGGTCCAGTGTTGTGATGAGTGGGATTTCAGCAGGGTAGAGTTGCTGTCATGTTAAAGCGTATAAACTTTTTTTATGTCTGTTGTATGCATACATAATTGCACAGTGGTCCAGTTTCTTGATTTAAGTAAGATAAGGTCCACAAAATGTACTTTTAATGGGGAGTTGACTCACTTGCTAGTTGGTGCACAAAACAAAGGTTCCTGTTTTTATCTTGATCTTCCGAATAACCTAAACAGCCTCTGACTATATTTCTGACTACAGGGAACAATTAAATTCTATTTGGATTGTGTGCTGAAGTTTTGAGTGGAGCTTAAACCAAAACCTTCCAACTCAAAGTCATGAGCCAAGGCTCGTATGCTTGGAGCATTCGCAATACGAGCGAATGGAGGATTCTTGCCTTCATTTACACTTCTGGTCCCAAGGACTTTTTCTTTGCAATTATTTTGTCCAGACTGATCTAGAATGAGAGTATTCTTCTGGTAATCTATCATGCACATCTAAAACAGTGTCCAGAGAAAGGAGATTGCCACTAAATGGTTAGAGTGGAGAGGCTGGGGTTGTTCTCCATGGAGCAATAAAGATTGAAAGGAGTCACAAGAGACTGCAGAAGCTGGAAATCTGGAGTAACACAAATAAGATGCTGGAGGAACTCAGCAGGTCAGCCAGCATCTATGGAGGGAAATGAACAGTTGACATTTTGGGCCAAGACCCTTCATCAGGAGATTTGAAGGGGTGGAGGATGCCTCCATTTCTGTGGCTTCTCTTGTGGCTGATGAGACCAATGTAGGACCCACCGAATTTGCCACATGTGGAGCAGGAAGTACTTGAGGTAGAAAGGTTCTGAATACCACTGCAAATGCTCCTCATTTTGAGAGCTCATGGCCCAGTGGCTCCCACATCAGTGGAAGTCATATACAATTTTCAAGGAGGTTTGGGAAAATCTTGAATCTTTTCTTTACCTGGTAATCTCTTGGGTGGTTAGGAAAGGCCATTTGTCGTGGTTGATGAGGGATTTCCAATACAAGGTTAGACTGGAGAAACTAATATTTGACCTGTTGTTAAATTATTGATTGTGCTTCTGGATGTATGGGATCCATGCTGTGATTTAGGGAATAACCCTTTAGACACTGGGAAGTGACAGTAGTGACACAGCAGGGAGACCCCTCTATACTTACCACAAATGTATTTGTCTTCTTTCTTGAAGGTGGTTATAATCACAGTGTCTCTGAGATCCCCTTTCCCAGATACAGGAGATGACATTGTGAATTTATGATTGAAGAGACTCTGTCAAATTTTAGGACTTCAGTAGAGGTACCATAATGCTCCAGAGGCTGTGTTATTGTTCAGTTGGCATTGGGCCTCTTTGATGACTTGCTGTTACAGTACCTGCCATCAGCACCTATCATGCCACAGGTGATGAAGGTTCTCTTGTGATCTCTTACTTGTATAAGATTATAACATGTGCCACAACCTGATTCTGACCTGTTACAATGATGCCTTGTGCTTATATGTTTGGCAAACCAGGATGATGATTATGACAAAACTCTGCTCCAAGTAGAAGGACTCCAATGAAGTTAGATTTCCCTACTCAATCCTTGTCTCTCACTTCTTCCCAGAAGATTGCGTCTTTTCAAGCCTTGGCATTAATGTCACCCAGGAGGATCAGTTTGCTACTTTGGCATGTGAGCGAGGGTATTTTTGAGTTGGAGTAGAGGTTCTCCTTTGCCATATTCATAGTTTCCAGAGTTGGGGTATATCCGTTGATGACATAGTGTGCTAGCTCCGCATGCAAATGAGCTGGACGTTTTGAGACCTTAATATCCCACAGGGTGAGTTGTAGAGACACCAGAATAATTAACTGAGAACAGAACTCACCCCATGAAGATAGTGTTCCTTTTGCAGTTTGCCCTTCCAAAAGAAGATGTACCCACTGCCTTTTTCTTTGAGCTTCCCACCTCTCATGAAAATGTCAATGTCAGAGCATTTGAGTTCCTGAGATTTGATATTGGAACAATGTCTGGGCATATCACTGTTGGGGCTGGCCTTGAGGGTTCTGGCATTCTAGGTCTGAACTTGATCTTGAGAAGTGGAGCTTGTTTATGCACATGTGTGCACCCATCCTTCCTTTGCTCACCCTACCCTTGAACCCACTTGGCCCTCAATCCTCTCTGTTCTCGAATCCATTCTCTTCGGTGTCTGACCAGACTCAGAACATCTCCAGTCCCAATGCCTACTTGCACATTGCCACTTGGCCCCCTTTTTCTTCCCTGCACCAAGTACTCCTCCCACTTTGTTTTCTCTAGTCCTCTGCTCTTTCCCCCTCTGCACTTCCTTGCTCGTTTGTTCCCTGAGTCCTCTCCAAGCTCCCTCCTACCCCCCCCCCCAAAATCCTACCTCACTGTTCAGCCAT
>JARFYF010000002.1:50819815-50831372 GCA_030265395.1 Rhina ancylostomus | reverse complement strand
GCCAAAGAGGGTGTTGTCCATTAGTAGAGCATCCTTAATCCAAGGGGCCTGTACAAACATTTTCATCATTACTATTTGATCACTGGCTGAGGTATTTGTCACTACTTGTGATATACTGCCATCTGCTGGCAAAGAAGACAGCAGCTCGAATGAGTTCTTCACTGGCCCAATCGTACCTCGTGGCACAAGTAAATTACTGCAATTTCTTTATTCAATTCAAAAAAGTGTTTAGGAACTATTTAGATCTATTAGCTGCTTTTCTAACCTATCTGTGGCTGATGGTAAGGCTCAAGCTGCTTGGACACTATTTAAATGCTAATTTATCATTACAGGAGCCCAAAGACCCACACACAATGATTCAGGAACAGCTTCTTCCCCTCTGCCATCGGATTTCCGAATGGTCCATGAACACTACACTTTGCATTATTTATTTATTTTGTAATTTATCGTGATTTTGTGCCTTTGCACAAAACATCAAATTTCACGTCATCATATAAGACAGTGATAGTAAACCTGATTCTGAAAAACAAATGACCGCAGAAATAAAAATAGAAAATGTTGGAAGTACTCAGCAGGTCAGACAGCATTGATGGAAAGAGAAACAAGAAGTCAATGATGGTTCAGCAGAAAAAGTTCTGACTGACCTGAAGATTTATTCCTTTGTAGGTGTGCACCTGCTGTCTCTGCTGTCTGTGTGGAGTTTGCATGTTCTCCCTGGAATTCCTCCAGGTTCTCCGCTTTCCTCTCACATGCCATGTGCGGATTGATAAGTTAATTAGCTACTGGAAATTGGCTTTTGTGTGTGTGGTTGAGTTGCAGAATCTGGAGGGTGGATGGGAATGCCAGGTGAATAAAATGGCATTAATGTAAATAGGTGCTTGATGGCCAGAGGGACTCAGTAGATGAAGAGGCTGTTTCTGTGCTCTATGACTCTCTGTTGTGCTATTCTGATTTTAATCCAGATTTCCTCCAGTATTTTAGCTTTTGATCAACTGTATCTGTAACCTATTCCACATGAGTGTTAAAATAAGCAATGATTTTAACATTAAATGCTCGTATGGCAACAGCAGCCATTGGAAGTTATACCTCTTGCTCACTAGCTGAAAAATTGGTAGTTGGGAAGAAGTCACAGCTCTATTCAGCTGACCAAGCTTGCACCTTCAGAAAGGTTCTCCAACAGGGCAGCAAGAAGTCTGATAATTTAATAGAAATAATATGCTTATACTTGGTAAGCTGGTGCTGATACATCACAGTGTCTCTAACATTGCAAGAGGAATACAGATTTCTTATTTATACACAGTTGCGAATTAAAAGTCTGAAAGAGATCAAAAGCCCATTTATTTTCAATTTGTATCAACTGATCTTCCACAAAATTGGAAAACATTCCCACCTTCTTCAACACAAGTGATGTTTATGTAACAGTCTCTGCTTCTGCTAATGGGGTACAATCGATGGGCTACAATTATTATCACACTTGTCGCTGAGTCAAGGAATGATTTTGTGAGCCCAAGCAGATGGGGTCAGCAGGCTACTTGAACGTGGGAAACATCACCAGTCACCCATGTCTTTGCCACTGAGCCACTGCAGTGGGAGTCTGAGGCTAGCACACCGGAGCCCAAGCTGTGATCAATCTTCTCCTCATTGACCTTGGGGTCAATTTAATTTTTTTTAAACTGCTGCTTTAGATGAAGCCAGCTATCTCTGTTCAGACTGTGAATCAAGCATTGGAGGAAAATTACTGGAGGAAATCTGGATTAAAATCAGAATAGCACAACAGGGAGTCAAGTTCAGCATTACTTGGCATGTTCAAAGATTAACCATTCTTGATTTTATTTCTAAGATCACAATTGTAACTCATGCTTCAGTGAAAGATGTTGGATTGCAAAAGATTACCAAACATTCCTGGTGTTAGTGCCCTTTATGGATTTAAGTTATATATTTATACTTTTCTTAATCGCCCAGTGCCCATTCAAGTTGAATTCTGTTTGCCATTGGTCTCTAAAGGGACAGATGATGTCTCAAGAACTCTGTTACATCAGAATAATTATTACCATGAGAAATGCCAGGTCATTGGTTTCGGAGGCTCATTTATTACAGTATCTTGCCAAATTGAAGCAATGTTAGTGAGAGAAACAAAGGACTGCAGATGCTGGAATCTAAATGAGAAACACGATGGTGCCGGAGGAACTCAGCAGTCTGGACAGCATCCGTGGAGAAAAGCAGGCAGTCAACGTTTCGGGTCAGGACCCTTCAGGACTGAAGATAGGAAAAGGGGAAGCCCAATATTTTCAGTCCTGAAGAAGGGTCCTGACCCAAAATGTTGACTGCCTGCTTTTCTCCATGGATCCTGCCTGGCCTGCTGAGTTCCTCCACCATTGTTGTGTTTTTATCTAGATTCCAGCATCTGCAGTCCTTTATTTTTCATGGTTGATTACACACAGAACAATGAGAGCCTTGGCCTTAATTGGCCTGTTTTGGACTGGGCTATGATTTATTGCACATGGTTGCTGGAGCTAGGGAGTAAAAAGGATATTCATTAATATGGTTTTGCAATCTTTGGGAATAAAATATTCTTTGTTTACTTTTTTTGAAGTTTGCTTAATAAACACCAGGCAAAATGGTGTGACAAATTTCTATCGGCTCTATGAAGGTTAGGAGCATTTTCTGAGTTCAGGATTGAAAGGAATCTTGGTAGTCTTCCTCCACTCCCTAACTTGTCAATTGCATTTACCTAATTATCTTGTCATCTGTGAACGATATTTATTAGTTTAACTGCAGTTATTTTGAGCTCAATGAGAACCACCTGGATATTCTTTCCTTTTCAGACTATGCCGGGAAACAGAAGCCCAATTAAAACTGAATACTTTAATTCATAAATATGGAAGATATTTAAGAGGATATAGCTGACCTTGAATATTTCTGTATCTTTCTCTGCTTTGCTAGCTGCTTTTCTTTCTTTAGAAAAAGACATTTGTCATTGTGAAAAGATTGTGAGAGTTGTTTACTTGAGGAAAAAAATTGGGAAGACTGCTGTGCAACAATTGTTATTTTTTTGATGGACATGTTGTTAGCCCAACTATACAATCATTTGGTGTATAATTTTATCAGTTAATTGGTGTGTATTTATAACTTTGTTTAACTCTTGGGAGGGTTGGCAGATGCAGTAAAAGTTCAGGCTTCCTGAGTTGGTCAGTGAAAGAAAAGACAATTTTATCAAAATGCTTCTAAAGCAAAACTGAATATTACACAGTAACAAAGTTTCTTAATTATCAGCAACTGAATTATTGTAATAACAAAATAATTTACATAGAATTAAAAGAAATAAAATTAAGAATCCCCATTAAAATGCCCTTTGTTTCCCCCACACCTCTTGTATTTTAATAATACTTTACATTTGATTTCAATGCCACTCAGTCTTCCCCTTTTAACTTTTTTCATTGAAGTTCAATGATTTTAACTGGACTGCAATCACTTAGTTGACAGATTATGCAACATTCCTGGTGTAAACCCAAGCGGAATATTGGTGCCTTTAGGCACGGTTTCCACTGAAGTAATAATTAAAGTATTTATAGTCACAATGTTGTTGACAATGTCAGGCATTGACTTGTGAGTGAGTGGAATATTTCTTAAATCCAATCTGTTAATCTTAAGGATAGATGTCCACTTATTTGTCATTGATATCTATATTTTGCCAGGAGCAAATATTAATATTCATTATTGTTTAATGAGATTTTCAGTGACTCCATAACAAACATCAAGATTCAAGGCATGATATTTCTGATGGTTGGCTGATTTTCAGCCTGTCAAAATGTGACAATGCTAGACTCCATTATTAACAAGGCAAAAGGGAGTGTTGGAGTTAAGTTTAACTACAAAACGCATAAAAGAACACAGGAAAATAGAAGCAGGAGTAGGCTGCTCGGTCCCTCAAACTTGCCCCACCATTCAATATGATCATGGCTGATCTATGCTGGCTTCAACTGCTCTTCGATACCAGTTCTCAATTCTTCAAAAGAGCAAAGAGTGATGGCAAAAGACTTTACTGAACCAGCTATTCACAACTGCTTCGTGGCAAGTTCATGCTATTACCAATATCGGTGCTATTTAAAGGCAATAGTACATGAAACCATATCTGTTACTTTGCCCATGCTCATTCAGTTAATCATCAGTTAAAGTTCTCTGTGATTAATTCAATAATTTTAGGTAATGAAGAGTATCATCTCTCATCTATTAAAACAGAGGATACTGAAAGCATCTGCAGGTAAAGCAGCTTTTATAGATAGAGAAATGGAGTAAACTTTTCAGATCAATGACATTGTATAAGAATGATTAAGTTTCTGAGAACCTGATGATTTTGCATAAGAACTGGTCAGTTCTGATACAAACTGGAAAGGCTGATTATCTGAAATATTTAATTTATTGTCCTGAAGGCTGTAACATGCCGAGTCAGAAGATGAAATGTTAGATCTAAAGAACTGCAGATGCTGGAAATCTGGAATAAAAACAGAAAATGCTGGAAAAACTCAGCAGGTCAGGCAGCATTTGTGGAAAGAGAAATAGTTAACGTTTCCAGTCAAAGACTCTTCATTGGAACTAAGAAAGAGAGAAAGCAAGTTTGTCTAAATAGCAGAGGAGGAAGGAAAGGCCAAAGAGTGGAATAAAGGAAATATCTGTAATAGAGTGTAATGACATAGTCATATTAAATGGACAGTTAAGGTCTTTTTTCTGACCAACGTGTTGTTAATGTTGTGAAGTCGGGGTGATGTTGTATGGTCTGGCCGACTGGGACATGCTCAGTAAACCAGAATAAACAAATGGAAGGTGAAAAAGGAAGAGAGGAAGGGCGTAAAAATGACCAGTCCTAATACAGACAGATAGATAGTTATATGAAGTTGGAGAATTCAATACCGAGTCCTGCAGATTGCAATGTCCCCAGTGAAAAATGAGGTTTTGTTCCTGATGAAGAGAGTAGTCAATATTGTTCCTTTGCTTAAGAAGGGCAATAAGGATAATCCAGGAAATTATAGGCTGGTGAGCCTTGCATCAGTGGTTGGGAAGCTATTGGAGGGAATTGTTAGAGATTGGATTTACTTTCACTTGGAAGAGCATGGCCTGGTTAGGGACAGTCAGCATGGCTTTGTGAGGGGCAGGTCATCACTAACAAACTTGATTGAGTTTTTTTGAGGAGGTGATAAAGATGATTGAGGGTAGGGCAGTGGATGTTGTTGACCTGGACTCTAATAAGGCACTTGACAAGGTGTCTCATGGTAGGCTGATCTAGAAGAAAAAGTTGCATGGGATCCATCGTGACTTGGTAGTTTGGGTTCAAAATTGACTTGACCACAGAAGATAGAGGGTAGTGGTGGAAGGGTGTTATTCTGACTGGAGGTCTGTGAGCAGTGGTGTTCCACATAGATCAGTACTGGGGCCTCTGTTGTTTGTGATATGGACAGATTAGTACGTTTGCATAAATTGGTGGAGTTGTGGATAATGAAGGTGGTCATCAAAGGATATAGTAGTACATAGATCAGTTAGAGATATGGGCAGAGAAATGGCAGATGGAGTTTAATCCAGGCAACTGTGAGGTGTTGCACTTTGGGAGGTCAAATGTAAGGGGAAAGCACACAGTAAACGATAGGTCACTTGGGGCCACTGATGTAGAGGGATCTGGGGGATGCAAGTCCATAGCTCATGAAAGTGTCAACACAAGTAGATAGGGTGGTAAGATATATTACATGCTTGCCTCCATTGGTCAGGGCACTGAGTACAAGAATCAGGAAGCTGTGTTGCAGCTGTATAAAACTTTGGTTAAGCTGCATTTGGAGTATTTTGTGCAGTTCTGGTGGCTGCATTACAGGAAGGGTGTGGAGGCATTGGAGAGGGTGTAGAAGAGGTTCACCAGGATGTTGCCTGGATTATAGAGTATTAGCTATAAAGAGAGGTTGAACAAACTTGGTTTGTCTTTTCTGGAACAACAGAAGCTGAGGGGAGACCTCTTATATAGGTTTATAAAATTATGTGAGGCATAGATAAGGTAGATAATCTTTTTCCCAGGGTGAAAATGTCAAATACTAGAGGCCATAGCTTTAAGACGAGAGGGGGAAAGTTTAATGGAGATGTGTGGGGTAAATTATTTTTTTTACACAGAGGGTGCTAGGTGCTTGGGATGTGCTGCCAGAGGTGATGGTGGAACATTGCAGAGAATGGAGGGATTTGGACCATTTGCAGGCAGAAAGATTTAGTTAATTTGACATCATGGTCGGCACAGGCATTATGGGCTGAAGGATCTGTTCCTCTGCTGTACTGTTCTATGTTCCTTGAGCTTACATTGGGCCTTGTTGTATCAGTACAGGAGGCCACAGACAGATAGGTGAGAGTGGGATAGTGAATTTAAATGGAAGGGAACTGGAAGTTTAGGGTCAAGATTGAGCTCCTGTGAAATGAGTCCAAAGTGATCACACATTCTGTGTTTGGTTTCTCCGGTGCAGAGGAGGTCACATTGTGAACACTGAATGCAGTACACTGGGTTGGAGAAAGTGCAAGTGAATCACATTCTTACCTGGAAAGACTGTTTGAGTCCATGAATGGCGGGAAGGGAAGAAATGAAAGGATGGATATTGCACCTCCCATGGTCACATTGGAAGGTGCATTATGACAGGGAGTAGTAGGTGGAAATGGAAGAGCAGACCAAGGAGCTGTGAAGGGAGCAATCCCTTAGAAATGCTGAAAGACGAGATGCTGTTCCTCAAACTTACGTTGGGCTTCATTAGAACACTGTAAGAGGCCAATGACAGAAAGGTCAGAGTGGAGAACTAATTTCTGTGTTTACCTTTGATCCCCTATAAAGTTGTTGCATTAAAGAATGGCTTCAGATATACTACTGAACATGGAAACAACAAAAATAAAACACAAACCAAATATTATTACAAATGTTAATGCAATTCTTTTCAGGTCATCAAAGACTGCATGAGTTACCCAGAGAAAAGCTGTACAATAATTATCTTTGCATGAGAATGTTGGCACAGATTATCAAGTTTTCTTTAAGCAAAAGTTATAAATGTGAGTTTTTTTTATTAATAAAAGAACTGGGGTGTCTTTTGTTGGTTAATGTAGCAAGGATCTTAGGAACTACAAACAATATAGACTACACTGAATTCTTTACCATAGACCAGCCTTGTTTTAAAACTTCAGGCTGTTTCAATTAAGATTGATCCACAAATATGTGACAGAAGAAAAGTGTGTAAGAATTTTTAAAAAACAGATTACTGCATATTGAGTATGGAGCCTTCCTAGAAATTTGAGTGTTGTAATAACAAATCATAGATCAGTTTTGTTTTATTCTGGGAGTCAGTTTGTCACAACTGCCTGTGTCCGCCAAGGAAAAAAGTGTAGTATGTCTTTGAATGAAGCAAATGAAGCATATAGGTATGCCATTTCACATAGAATTGAGTATTTGTTTGCAGTATGAATGAACTGAGTGTTTTCAATGTATGACCTGCAACATTTTTGCCATAAATTGGCTGGGGTTGAGGGTAACATTTGCCTCGGGGATGCTATTGATATGGCTTCAATCTAGAAGAGGGATCGTGGCTTTATCAAAACCTACAAATAAAAGATAAAATCATAATTTTTTTTTAATATTGTGCTAAATTGAGAAAGGAATTTGGTAATTCTATGTACTTTCTGGGCTCAGAAACAAGCCATAACAATTCATTGTTCACAGTCATGTGTTATGAATCTTTTCTTTTCCCTCCCCACACCCTAACGTAATATATTCTGTGAGTGATTCTGTCTTGATTTCAGTCAGCACTTTTTGACTATGCAGTTATTTAAAAAAAGAATGTCAGCGATCCAAATTTGGATTGCAGTATTGATAATTTCCTGTTCCTGGCCTTGAACTCTCTTGTTTCTCTCACACACTTCTATTTGATTTTGGATGAGGGTGAATAGCCAGCACTTATTGCTCACTGGGTATCACATTCCAGCTTTTAGCTGACCTGTAGGATGCAGAATTAGAGAAGGGGAGGGAAAAGAAAAACAAAACGCTAATTATAACATCTGCCTAGCACAAACTCTGTCAGTGATAGATCTACCTTTGTCAAATAAGAGATTGCTGGTTCGTGTTCTAATCCTACCAGCACCCACAGATGTCTAAAGGTGAAGGAAATGGAACCACTTTCCTCCTGTGACTCAACTGCTTTCTATTAAACACTAACTGGAAACTCGTCTGCATACTGCTGAAGTCATTCTGAAGGTGGGCTGCTCCTCGTGGTTGCATAGACTGCCTGTTTTTTTTAAAAACACAGATGCTCTTGTGCTTAAATAGGAAAGCAGATGTTGTTCGTTTCCTGTATACTTGCAACAAGCCATTGCTTTGTGTGTTATTCTGACACTGCTGTCAATAAGCAGTAATGTGAGAAAACAGGATTTACCACTGAATTTTTGCTTTGGAATCCAGACTGCTTGATTGAGAAAACAATCTGTGTAACTCTGACAGCTCGTCTGAGAAACTCAGAAGAAAGTAGTTCAGTCTACTTCACTTCATCCCGCCTGTAAGGAGGTATGTTGTTTTAATTCCTCAGATTTTTTGGTAACTGCTGATAATGATCAGAGGTGGTTTGAAGAATTATATTCATACTATTATTCTGACTTTTTAAAAAAGTTGTGTTTATCTTGAACTTCAATTGCCTGACTTCTCAATTTTTGATTTTTTAAAGCAAGTTGCAGAGTTGGGGTGCCTGGAATAAGGCTTGTTGCTTTCCTAAAATGTTTGCCTTTGCTAGGCACTACTGTTATTTTTATCTTATTCATTCTTCTGTAAAAAGGATTACTTTTTGATGTATATCAATGTAACTAATAATGCAGTATGTTGCTTAGGTCATTTAGCATTCTGGAATATTTTCCAATATTTTCTTTCTAATTTTGAGTAGTCGTAGTAACTGGAAAAGTGCAATGATAAATCAATTGTTCCATGTGGATTCCTTTTTACAGGGAAGTTGATTGCTCACAGAAATGTTTTCCTTTAATCTGCTGCCAAGTAGGATCTCTGCCTAATTTCAATGCTTTATTCCAACTGTTAGACAACGGATAGAGAGACTTTGAGTCAAAAAAGGAAAATGCTTAATAAAAATGTTGGTAATAGTTCATATCTACAACAAATTCAAAATTACAGAAATGAATCTAGTGGGAAAAACCAATTAAGATCCACAAGAAAAAGTCATGTCATTTGTCCAGTCACAACTGCGACCTGGGGTTGCTGGAGTTCTATAAAATGGTACTGTGAAATTAAGTTAAGAGTGAGGCTACAGAATCTCTACTATTAAGGAACCTGATAGTTTGGTCACAAAAAGATGATAGGAGTGGAATTAAGTCAACAAAATGTATTGAAGCACCACCAGGTCAGTTATGGAAGTGTTCAGAGGGAATACCTCCCTAAATGGTGGTGGGGCTGGGTGCGGGAGAAATCTGAAAAAGCAGCCTTGCCACTTTTGTAAATGTCTACTGGCTGCTCTAAAAGCAGTTTCATTCACACCTTGTGAGTGGTGCCATCAAGACCATCATTTATTGCCCACCTAAAGCTGCCCTCGAGAAGGTAGTGGTGAGCTGCTGCCTTCAACAGTCCATCTAGTGAGGATAGAACACTGCAAACGATCCAGGATTGTGACCCAGCACCAATGAAGGATTGGCAGATTGGTGTGTGACTGGAAGGGGAATGTGCAGGTGGTGCTTCTAGTGGTCTGCTGCTCTATTCCTTTTGAGGTGGTGGAAGTCATGGGTCTGGAAGGCACTATTGAAGGTACCTTTGTAAATGACACACACTCTGAAATTACAATTCACCAGCAATAGAAGTGACTATTTAAGCTGGAGGATGGGATGCCAGTCATGTATTCTGCTGTGTCTTGGATGACATTCATTGTTGATTATTACTGGAGCTGCAGTTGGACAGGATGAAAAGAAAGAAGTTGCATTTAGGTAGTACCTTTGATGAAATGCTTTACTGCTATTGAAGTATCTTTTTTCTAGTGTCATCATTATTGTAATGTAGGAAACACTTGAAGCTATTTTTCACACTCAGTCATGACTAATAGCATTGCAAAACTGATGAGAAAATTAGTTTGTTTAAAAAGCAATACATGGGCAATAAATATTGATCAGGAAATCAAAGATAACTCCCCTATACTTCTAAATAGCATCATGCACCATTTAAAAAAAAGGGCAGTTCCAACAATGCTGTGCTCTTTTAATACTTCTTTTGGAAGGTTTACCTAAAATTTTGTGCTCTGGTCTCTTGCAACTGAACCCACTATCTTCTGAGTCAGATGCACAAGTTCCACCAATTTATCCACAGAAAGTGGGTAGTATTCCGTCACTGACTTGTCTTGCGGATGCTGGAAGGAGTCAGGCGGTGAGTCACCCACTGCATAATAACCAATTCCTGGACTGTTTGTAATAGTCACAGTATTTATCTAGCTGAATCAGTTACATTTCTAGTAAATAATGATTCCTTTCCCAGGGAGGGGACTGTGTTGCCAGTGGTGAAGGAATGAGAGGGACGATAGTTGGATTCTGTTTTATGTGACGTGGTCACTTGCTGCCAATTGTATGATACAAACACTGCTTGCTACTTAGCAATGAAAAACACAACAACCTTCCTTCGTAATTGACAAAATTTTATGACAATTTGATAGTTTCACAATTGTTTCACTGCTCCTTTGTATTCCATATAATTAACTGAATTTATATTCCCTGGGGGACGTGGGATTTTAAGTTTGTGTTTCTGTATCATCAGACAGCCCTCTGGTTTACTATTCCCAATCACATTATCAAATGATACCAAAGCTGTAATTATAATGGACACAATGAGACAAAAGAAAAACAAAATGAAATTCTTATTTGACTTCCGTTTCAAATAAAATCAAGTTAAAACACTTGGACAATCTGGAAACAAACTGGCAAGAAAAATTAACGTTTGATCCAATGTTGTTGATTTTTATTCCTTGGCCTTGGTGAGTAGGATTAAGGAAAATCCCAAACCATTTTATACAAACATTAAAAATGAGAGAGTAGCTCGGGGGAGGGTAGGACCACTCAAGGAGAAAGAGACTTTATGCCTGGAGCCAGAGGAAGTGGGCGAGGCACTAAAAGTGTACTTGTTCACCAAGGGCTGGGACATGGAGGATAGTAAGATCATTCGAGGGCAAGTTGATATCAAGAAGGAGGAGTTGTTGGGTCTTTTGAAGAACATTAAGGCAGATAAGTCCTCAGGGCCCAATGGGATCTATCCCAGTTTATTGAGAAAGGGCAAGAGAGGAACTTGCTGGCACCTTGATAGAGATCTTTGTATCCTCTCTTGCCGTAGGCAAGGTCCTAGAGGAGTGGAGAGTAGCCAATGTTGTTCCTTTGCTTAAGAAGAGCAATAATGGTAATCCAGGAAATTATAGGCTGGTGAACCTTACATCATCATGGGGAAAACCGTTGGAGAGGATCCTTAGGGATAGGATTTACTCCAGCATGGCTTTGTGTGGGACAGATCATATCTTATGACTGAATTTTTGAG
>JARFYF010000002.1:50570996-50581507 GCA_030265395.1 Rhina ancylostomus | reverse complement strand
TGTCCCAACTTGCTGGAATTGACAGCCCAGGTGCTTCACAGTGCTTGGCCCTTTCTAGAAGTCAGGGGATCCAACAGCTTTCCCCAGACTGAAATCAAAAGCCATCGAATTTATCTTCAGCACCTTCAGCTCCTCAGGGCAATCTCTGTGATTGTTTGCCTTTGGAACCTTTGTTAGGTACTAAATGGGACTCTCTCCTCAAATGGTAACCACTCCATTGAGCAACAGATGAGGAGGAACCAGCACCAGATACATCTCCCTGGATATCTTCCCATTCAGATTAGAATTGCCAACATGAAATATATGGCAATTCAGCAGAACTGTGTTCTGGTCTCCTATGTGTGGCTGGCAAGTCTGTTCTTTTGCCCTCCTTGACCTTTGGATAAATCTAGAATCATTTAATCATTATAGCTACCTGGAGATTGTCCCTCTATCCACTTAGCTGGGCTGATATCAGACATGCTCGGTGTTACTTGACAAAAATGTGAAAGTACCAGAAAGTAATATCTGGCCACAAAACACAGAAATGCTAGCACCATGACTGAGTAGAAAAATAAATATGAGCAGAGCTTAATAAAGCAGAGAACTTCAGTAAAAATACTGAGCTGCACTGAACCACTGATTGAGAATAAAAACACTTGAGAGGACATCCATCATGCTTTTGCCTGGCCATTTTCTTATGTTTGTGTTTCTATCACTTCTTCCATTCAATTTTTCACTGCTACAGTACAGCATGGCCATTCCCAACCTACAGTAATACAGATTTTGATAGGACCAGTGCTAAGTATTCATTTTATCATTAAATTCACAAAGACATGAATTTAGTTCATATATTTCAATTCAAATGGAACAGAGATGTTACTAAGGTTCTGCTATCTTCACTGAACTTGCTTTGTATAAACAAGGACTAGAGTGAGTGGTTAATATGCATTACTACGACTGAATTAGTTTCTAGTCATTATCATAATACATGCAGTGTTTATATTGAAAAAAACAATGAATTTCAACACTCTGAGTTTAAACCCATTATTAAGAAGTAATTTGATTGTTTAATTCTACTATTTCATTTGAAATGAATGCCCTAATATTACAATTTAATGCATGGGCAAGCACACTAAATGTTCTTCACTGACAAACACAAGGAATTGCATATCTCCTAACATTTCTACTGTTGAGAATCTTACTGAGACCAGACAACATTATGACTGGAGTGCTAAGGAATTGCACTCCAGAGCTCACTGTGCCTTTAACCAAGCTGTTCCAAAACAGTTACAACACTAGCATTTACCCATACCAAGCAGCTCAGGTACCCCATTGACAAACAGAAGAACAAATCCAATTTGACTCTTTACCACCCAATCAGTTTACTCTTAGTCATCATTAAAGTGGTGGAACATGTCATCACAATGTTATCAAGTGACACGTATTCTCAAATAGCCTGTTTATCAATAATCAATTTGAATTGTACATGACTACTTGGCTCCAGACCTTATTGTGGCCTTGGTCTGAACATGGACTAAAGAGCAAAATTACAGAGGTGAGATGAAAGTGATTGTACTTGATATCAAGGCAGCATTTAACTGAGTGTAGAATCAAAGCGCCTCAGTGAAACTAAAGTCAATGGTTATCAAGCTGAAATCATGCCAGTGGTGGGAGCTATACCTTGTGCAGAAGAAGTTGGTTGTGGTTGTGATCAATCATCATAGTCGGAGTTCCTTAGTGTAGGGCAGAGTCCTAGGCCCACCAACTTCAGCCATTTCATCAATGACCTACCTTCCTTCCATAAGGTCAGAAGAACCAATGCATACTGATGATTGCACAATGTTCAATTTCATTTGTAAATTCTCTGCAAATGAACCAGTTCATGCAGCAAGACCTGGACAACATTCAGGCATGGTCTGATAAGAATCAAATAACATTTTTGCCATGGTATTGCCAAGCAATGACCATCTCCACAAAAAGGATTCTAGCCACCTGCCCTGGACATTCAATGACATTATCACCAACAAGACCTTCACCAATAATATACAGGGGGTTAGCATTGACTTGCAACAACTGACTAACCACCTGACACCCAAAACCCTTTCCAACATCTACAAAGCACAATTCAGGAGTATGATGGAATATTCTCCACTTGCCTAGATATCCTGGGGCATCACCATTGACAAGTCGGAGGCTGGTTATCCTGCAGCAACTAATTCCTCTCCTGATATCTGAAGGCTTTTGTACTATCTGCTAAGTAGGAGTCAGGAGTGTGACAGAATACTTTCCACTTGCCTGGCTGATTGCAGTTCCAATAACACTCAAGAGTCTTGACTCTATCAGGGACAAAAGCAGTCTGCTTGGTTGGCACTCCATCCACCACCCTAAACATTCATTCTTTCCACCACTAGCACACTGTGTCTACAGTTCTGCAAAATACAATGAAATTATTTGCTTTGGTTACTTTGACAGCATCTATTAAATCCACAACCTCTCCCACCAGGAAGGGCAGGTATAATAGTTGCATAGGAATGCTGCCATCTGTAGGTTCCCTTCCAAGCTGTACACTATTCTGATTTGGAAATATATTACTCATCTTTCATCATCACTTGGTCTAAATCCTGGAACTTCCTACCCAACAATATTGTGGGTACCTTCACCAGATCTGCAGGGGTTCAAGAAGGCAGCTCACCACCAACTACTCAAGGACAATTAGGAGCAGTCAGTAAAAGCCATCTTCACCATCTATGCCTACATCCTGAAAAATTAAATTAAATTAAAGGAATTTGCATTGTAGATTACCATAATGAGGAAGAACATCTCCTGGAAATTGTACCAATTAACACCTGTTTTTTTTATGTACAATTTGTATATAATTTAACCAGGATTAGAGTACATTGGTGATTATTTCCAGGTGAGGTCCCACCCATCAGTTAAATTGGGCTGAGAACCTCTGTGCACAATTCACATTTGTGCATTTGATGTTTCTCCTGCATCAGGGATCCACCCAGTGCTATCACTACTCATGCAACACTTATTTCCACACATACCAAGATAAAACAGAACCTTTGGATGCAATTTGCAACTATTATTTAACAGTTACAGTGCCATTGGGAGTATATTATGCTACTTTGTGGCATTTATTGCTACTTAATGAGGTACCCTGCTGACTTGAATAAGCAGCTTTAGAACTAACTGCAGGATGCTCAAACAGCTTCCAAAGTTCACAAAATATGCTCAAACTAATATGGTTTTCTTCATCAATTTTCCCCTACATGGTGATGCAACAGTCAGTACTCTATTACACGCCAATCAGGGTGGGTCAGGAGGCAAAGGCAGGTCCATCTGCAAAGAGTCAAGTCCAATGGAGCCTTTAGAATCACCACATCCTGCTTGGGCTTCTCTGTTGGTCAATGAATTTGCAGGTTCAGGTTTTCCATAGCCCTGTCACTAAATTATGTGACATTTTGAAGAAGACTCCTGGCCACACTCTCGTGCCTGGACTGCTCTTTCCATGGAGATCAAGGTCATGTTGATGGTCACCTTTCATGCCACAGGACCTTTCCAAGCAGCTGTTGCTGATCTCTGTCAAATTTCAAAATCTTACTGCATATTGCTGCTTCAGGAAAGTCATCCAGGCACTGTATTTGTGGATTTCAGTGAGGAATGGGAGGCATCTCAGGAGTGGGATTTACTAGCTTGCCTGTGTTCCCACAGAGTACGGGCAAGCTTCCTGGCTTGTATCTGCCTGGTGAGAGCTTGGAGGTACCTTTGATTCCATTAATTATGAATTCCATCCCATAATGAACTATCTGGAATCATTGTGCTGCCACCCCTGACCAACAGGTTCTTAAGGTAGTCAGCACACCATCTGAATCTCACGCCATATATGTTCTTACAATGCTAGTTCTTCCAGTATATCTTATTCCTCAGCCATGGGTTCATTTCTACTTTCGTTGTCAGAGACTTCAACTATGTCTATTCTCTTTCCAGGCTTCTTCCTATTCCCAACGCAAGGATATAACTCCATTTGCCTTCACATTCAGCTCCCCACCAGTCTCAACATTCAATAGATTATTTTTACAGTTTCCAACACTTTCAATGCTATGCTACTACCACCCCTCCTCTCTTTGCCGCATTCCAAAGGCACTGTTTCTTCCTTCCCAATCTTCAGGAGTCAAAACCTCTTTCCATATGAAAGAGGTTTATGTGTACTTTTCTTATTTCACTGAATTTGCTGTGGTCTTCTATAGACTCCGGAGACCAAATGCAGATTGGGTGACCTCTTTATGGAGCATGCCCTTTCAACTTTCAAAACATGTAACAAAGCTTCCAGACGCCTGTCACTTTAATTCATTACTTCACTCACACTCTGACCACTTTGTCCAATAAAGTTCAATTGAGAAGTAACACCGTGTACTCCCACTGGGCACATTACAGCCTTCTGGACTCAATATTGAATTTAACAATTTCAGGTAATAAGCATTTCCAGTAATTTATTTTCCAAATTTCAAGCATTGCTTTGTGATTTCAGGTAGTTGTTCTGTATTTCACATCCTCTTGGCTTTTATTACCTTGCACTATCACCTCTGTTTTACATTAAATGTCTCCTGTCTGTCATCCAATCCTTTTTGTTCTCTCTTTCTCTTCCCCTTTCTCTGCATCTTAAAACCTGTCTCTAGTTCTGATAAAAGGTTATTGGTCTGAAACATTATCTTTTTGTCCCATTCCCACAAATAAGTTGTTTTCCAGCATTATCTGTTCTTATCTCAGAAGTCAGCAAAATAGGGATGGCAATAAAAAAGTAAAGAATTGTGAAAATGTCTGCTAATTCACTGCCAAACTTTCACGCTCAGTAAAGATTACCATTTATGATTGTAAAGCTAAAGAGAGCTTATAACAATTAACTGGTAAAACTCACAATTGAAAAATGAGCTGAACAAAGTAAATGCCAAGGCCAAAGACTATCTTGAAAAGATCATTCATAACTCTGCACTGACTGCATCAGCCAGTATTTATGTTGGTGGAAAAATACACAGTAATTGCAGAAAGGGGTTTAATTTCTGGAGTGCCTACAGCCTTAGTGGATATTTAAATGAAAGGTGCAAAGAAAGCCCTTCCATTAAACCAGCATCAAAGGTGACCCCTTTTCCCAATGGATCACAATCAGTCTTATAAATGAGTAAGGATCCACACTTAATACCTGGTCTCTATTACATTAGCCAATTTCATACTGATCAAGTGTCAAACAAGGCTTTGATGGCCCCGAGTCAAAAGACAACTAAATTAGCCAGGCTCATGCACTTGATTTCTGCCCAGTGTAGCTACTTCCAAAGTGTGGCTGGAATTCTTTTTTTCTCTTCTCACCTGCATGCACTTTCCTCCTTACCTTAATGGGTTGGGAAATTTCTGCTTGGAACTTGGCAGGGTGGGGGTGAGGTTGAGAAAGGCTGATGAGCAAGAGCAGCGACTAGCTTTACCTGTAGTCTTAATGACCTCAGAGCTCAGATTGGGGCCTGTTTTCCACACACTACCTTCCTCAGGGAAACCTCTGATTTTGCAAATTGAACATCATTTTTGAAATCAGATCTCGATTCTCATTTCGATCAGATGTGCATATGTGATGGAATAATAAATATAATGTTCTGTTTGTCAATAATATTTGGTAAATCCTTCAAAGACCAATAGATAAAATACGATTTTCATAATCATTTGCAGTGCTTGAAATAAATAGGTCAATCATTTTTGGCTTTGTAAAGATCTTAATGTATTGAATAAGATCCAAATATATTCAAATAAATTATAGATGCTGGAAGGTTTGTCTTTATAAATTAACTAGATTCAGTTCCATGAGATCCCATTCTTTCATATTAATGTCCCTTGAGTGTTTATTGGAACATACACATGGAGCAAACTGGAACAAATTTGGAAGCTACAATAAGATTCCAACATCCTTGAGTTTTGGAGAAGAATAAACCACTCGGGGTTTCTACTTCCAATCTCAATCAATTGATTCCTGCTGGAAAATGTATGCCTGTGAATACCACGTGAAAACAGATTTTGTTTTGTTTATACTTCTCTCTATGTTAGAATTGCCTTCCCAGCATTTGCTGCTTAGATTCACAACACTCAAACGCTGAAGAAAGTAGAGAAGAAAATTGGCAAAATTAAAATGCTATTTATACTGTGTTCAAAATCTCTTCCTTGGCCCTCTGATGGTGGTCAGCTGGAAAGTTACGGCAGCCCTCATTGCTGGTAAGAATGGACTTTCTCATAAATTCATGTCATTACGCTAGCGTTTGTGCCATGAGTTAGATCAGGAGTCATGTAGGCAACCTTCAGTCTTTTTTGAAATTTGTATTTGTATAATTCATTTTTTATAATGACAAAGAGGGGATTTGGCCCATAGAGTCTATGCTGATATTCAAAGAAATCCCCTCAATCCCATTCCACTATTTATCTCCATGTAATCCCTCTCTCTCATTGATGCCTCCTCCCCAGTTTTTCTGCCATCCGTCTACACCTTGGGTAATTTACAGCATTCTGTTAACCTCTCCACTAGCACATTTTTGGGATGTGGAAGGAAACTAGGGCAGCTGGGGGAGCCCATATGATTAAAGGGGAAATGTGTGAACTCCATACAGACAACACCAAAGGCCAGGATCAAATCTGGGTGTCTGGAGCCGTGAGGCAGCTGTACTAACTGCTGCACCATTGTGCCACGCTTTGGCCACTGTAAATTAACCCTTGTGCAAGTGGATGGCAGGAGAATTGGTGGGTGTTAGTGGGCATGTGCAAGAGAATAGATTACGGAGAGATCAGTAGGGGAGGAGGATTGATGAGAGCTGTTCTGAGAGTTGGCATAGACTTGATAGGTTCAAAGGCCACCTTCTAGGTCATTATGTATTTTCTTGGCACACATCGTGAATAAGATCAAGGAGATAGATGAAGTTGTGGTCACAGATAACCAGTGGTCCACTCTGGGCAGGGAACACATCCCTGGTCCTGGCCTAATGAAGAGCCCAGTGTAGGAAATCAGACCAGGGCAAGTACTAAAACTGTAGCCAACAACAGACTGAATACGCTATTTTAACAAATTGAAGTTAAGCTTCTGAATCAGCAAGTTTTTTAATATATAAAATGACAAAAAAGTAAATGGTGTAAAGAACTGAAACACTTTGCTGTCCTCCACAACAGATAACTTAAGGTCTTCTCCCTAAAAAGTTTATTGACTATAGTTTTAATCAGCACTACCTTTCCTGAAACTTAAACTTTATGTAGTTGAAAGGGCAAAACACAGGCTCTGGTCTTAATTCCCAATTGGAGACAGAGCCTTTGAGCAGTTAAGATGAGGGCAGCAAGCCATCCCTGTGATTGCCTTTGTTTTTCCTTTGGGTTCTGATGTTAACCTGCTTATTTGTGGAGATGACCAGACCACCTGCCTCTAGACAGGAGCATCCATCTAAAATTTGCAGACGGGGACACAACAAATGACTGCAGCCTGAGAAGCAGAACACTGATGGCTTTCCTATCAGACCAGATCTGTGCAGTTGCTGATTGCAGGTCAGGAAGAGTTTAGGCACATTAAAAAAATTATTTCCCTCTTTGTTCACAGGCAGAGTTTCTCTGAGCCACATGAAGAAACCTGGGGCCGCCATTCCTCTAGTATCTTCTTCCAAAGGTTTCCTGAGCCAATGCCATCACCTTGCCCTTCCCCCTACCCATTTACCTGCCAGCCAGGAGCCAAACCTGCATTTTCATGGGTGTCCGATTGAGGCACTCTGCTACTGGACTTGCCTCTCTTGCTCTTGCTTGTCATGCAGCCATTGGTTCTGACAGGGATTGGGTGCGAACATGAAGAAATCATCTATTCATCAAAATGACTCTATCTTGTTCACAAAGACCTGAGTCACAGCTATCAAACTAAATCCGATTTCTTCATCTGTATCATGGTGCTGAGGGACCATCCAAATAAAATTGCTACTTTCAGTAGACTGTGGAAACATCTCATAGTCTGACTGTCGGCAACCAACATGTCAAACTGAGTAAATTGAGTCAAAGACCCTAACCAGCAAGATGTCACAAGGTGCTCAGAGAACCTTTAATACATCTTAACTATGATGCACCAAATAGCTTGTAATGATTTCTTTTAACCCCTGTGAGCCTGGATTAAAGATTCATATGATGTTTCCATCAGAAAGAGTCCCATTTGAAAATCTGACACCACAAGGGATTTTTTTTGGTCTTGAATGCTATATCAAGCGCTTTACTGGACCTCTTCAAAGCCCTTCACAACCGATGAATTATTTTTTATGGCAGTTTGCGGGGGCTGGGGTAGGGGTACAGGTAGGGAGACAGATAAATAAAGCTCTTCAAAAAGCATATGCATCATTTATTATGTAAATAGTAGCACAGAGAATAAAATCACACGACTTTTGTTGAATTGGTCATGATGTTCATAATGGCAGTTCAAACTGCCTTGAACAAAACTGTACTAATCTATTAACTATAAACTCCACATTTAACTTGTAGTTGTGATTTTGCTACCAATAAATATCTATTAGTGACACATTGTAAGATTTTATTTTTGCTTGAATGAAGCAGCAGGAATGGGTTAATTAACTTTGACTTTAATCAACTATGAATTTTTAAGGTATCGTTAGACAATGAATTTGGCATTTGCACTGGCTTGTAAACAATACATGTGTGATTGATTCTGTCTCTGTCAGACATCTGTAGGGAGGTATAAGTCTTCTATGCGTATTCAGCAAAACAAATTGGCAATTAAAATTTCAAACTTAACAACATTTCTTTTTAATTTATTAAACAAAGGTGAAAGGAGTGGAAGCAAAGATAAGTTTATGAGTCACTTCCAATGTGGCAGTGCTGCTGAAACACTAGGTTTAATGGATTATAGAACCAGAGAGAATGGAAACAGGCCATTCAGCCCACCATATCCATGATGACCCATATGGGCACTCATCCATATTAATTCCATCCTCCAGCACTTGACCTGCATGCCTAGGTAATTCAAGTGCTCATCTGGACACTTCTTAAATGCTGTCAGTGATTCTCCTTTCACCACTCTCTCAGGCAGTGCATTCCAGGTACTTCCCTCTTTCTGAGTGAAAAAGGTCCTTCTCAGATCCCCTCTAAATCTCTTATCCCTTGCCCTCAATCTCTCTCCTCTCGCTTTATTTACCTCTGATAAGGGGACAAGTTTCCTGCAGTCCAACATTCTCTCATAATTTTATGTACCTCACTCATGTGCCCTCTTAACCTCTGCTCCAGGGAAAACAGACCTGCCTCTGCAGTTCTCCTCATAACTGAAATGCTCCATCCCAGGCAACAACCTGGTGAATCTCCTAGTTTTGATACTATCACATCCATCTGATAGTGTAGTGACCAGAACTGAACAGTACTCCAGCTGAAGTCTGACCAATGTTACATAAGTTGGAGCGAGATTTCACTGCTCTTGTATTCAATACCCTGACTAATGAAGGCCTCTACTACCAGATGTTTGCTTAATCACATTATCTATTTATACTGCCACCTTCTTGGATCTTTGGACTTGCACACTGAAGTCCCTCTGTTCCTCAGTATTCCCTAGGATGCTGAATGTCCTTGCCTCCCAAAGTGCATCACCTCAAATTTATCAGGATTAATCTCCATCTGCTATTTTTTTTTAACCCATTTCACCAATATATTGATATCACTCTAGCTTAAGACTACCCTCCACACGGTCAACAACTCCACCAATCTTAATGTCCTCTGAACTTACTAATCATGGCACCCACACCACATCCAAATCATTCACATATATTACAAACAGCAAAGGTCCCAGCACCAATCCTGTGGAACGTCATTGGATAGGCATCCATTCACTCTGCCATCACTCTGTCTTCTATTGCCAAACCAGTTTTGGATCCAATTTGACAACTTGCCATGTATCCCATGGGCCCTAAACTTTTGGACGAGTCTCCCATATGGGACCTTGTTGAAGGCCTTACCGAAGTCCATGTAAGTCACATTTACTGCACTGCCTTCAGCAATTCACTTTGTTACCTCCTCAAAAAATTCAATCAATCAGATTGGTAAAACAGGATCTGTCCTTGATGGAGCTATGCTGGTTATCTCTGATTAATTCCTGCCTTTCCCAGAGATCATTAATCCTGTCCCTCAATTTTTTCCAATAACTTCCCTACTATTGATGTTAGGCTCTGTAAATGCCAAGCTTTCCCCTTTTGCCCTCCTTGAAAAGGGGAACCATATTTCCCATCCTCCAATCATCTGTTACCTCAAATGTAAACATTTAAAGATCTCAGCCAGAGCCCAGCAATCTCTTCCATTGTCTCCCATAGCAGCCTGGCATAAATCTCATCCAGCTCCGGTGGTCTGTAATACACCTCCAGCAAAGTCACAATATCCTTTTTGTTCCTAAGCTGTACCCATATGTGTCACAATGTTGATCCAGAGCAAAGTCACAGAGAACCCAAATGCAGCACACCAATACAAGACTGGAGTCAGGA
>JARFYF010000002.1:50478481-50488573 GCA_030265395.1 Rhina ancylostomus | reverse complement strand
ACCAGTTGTTTTTGCACCTTTACTAATATGTCTGCATATCTGTTCCTCATTGTGCCGGTGGCTATGGGGGTGGGGGTGGGGGTGGGGGTGGTCTGTAGTATAATCGCATTAGAGTGATTGCACCTTCTTTATTTTTGAGTTCTACCCATATAGACTTAGACTTATCTTCCACACAAACTTCCTCCCACATTCATTGTCTAATACATCATTATATTCTTCTCCCTGTGCATTTATCCAGTTTCTCCTTGAAAACACCTGTGCTTTTCATTTTAAGTACTCTTTGTGGCAACAAATTCTGTATTCTAACAACTCGCAGGGTAGGTCAGATTTAACTCTTGGATTTATTGGTGATAAAGTTGCATAAAGTACAAGAATTTCAGTAGTGAGGAAGTCCAGACAGCATTGTTGGATTTCCCTGTGTAATGCCGTATTCTGGGCAGCATTCACTGCTCATGTGTTTCAAGTAATCACAATTCTCAGCATGTAGCCCAGCAGGTGAGATCTTTACAGCCATCTCTTAAAGCGACATACCATAATAGGAGCAACACATTTCCAACTACAGTATGGTGTTCCTACTGAGTGAATGGATGCTGCCATGGTGGGTTAAGGTTAGGACGGTGCTTCCATAGGGGTCAGAAGGTCCTGTACAAGCTGGTAAAGAGCAATGCTCACAGGAGGAAAGTTCATTATGCTGGGCGGTGGGCATGGTGGGCTATGAAGATTCTCTAGGGTTGCAAGCAGGGATGCCAGGCTGGAAGTTGTCAGAGAGGTCTCTGTAAGAATGTCAGTGCAATCTATGTATGTTTGCACTTTGAAAAAGTCTGCAATATAGGCAATTTCCTGTGCTCATTCCAAATGCTCTTATGGGCTAAAGGAAAATTATTTAATTTTTATTTACTTGCTCCTTGAGTATGGGGTTTGGGTGAGGTCTCTAACACAGCAGTGAGCAGCAAGCTCCTAGATGTGGCAGAGACCAGTAACCACTGCCTGGAATGATTCTGAGGCGAAGAAATTGAGAATGACTGTGACCTTGACCTCCATTAGCTAAACACTCCTATCATGCATGGGGACCAGTATTTAAGGTTATAGATCTCAGTGAGGACAAAGAATGCTGTCCAAGTATTGGCTCTCTAAATAGCACACTTTCTAGTATGGTGCCTGAGGAGATTTAATTAACTTGCATAAGATTGCCCTTGCACAGACAATGACATTTTCTTAAATAACAATCCTCAGGAGAATCCATTTCAAATTCTTCTGCCTCCAAATGAAACAGGGCAGGTGACTCCTAGGTTTCCTAGCCCAACATTTCCTGAATGCACACGATTCTGAAGAGTGCAACAAAATCCCACATGAAGACATTACAAAGCTCCCTCTTTTCAGTCAAGATTGAGAAATAACTTTTTAGATCCATTTAATAACCTCAATGACCACTAATGTTGAAGAATGGTATTGTAGTGGGCTTCAGTTTTTGCTTTTGCAACTCACAAAGAGTGTGTGATCTATGAATGCCATGGGCATGCCAGATCTCCTAAAAGCAATCTGGACAGTTGGCTCTCTTCCCAGAGCACAGTAAGGTGGTTGGAATTCCTGAGTCCCATGGAATCATAACAACAGCCTGCAAATTTGGCACTCACACACAGAATTTATTTTTACAGCTGGCCACAGACTATTTTCACATTTAGCCAATGGCATCCTATTTTATTTAGAACATTTAATGAGTTGAATGTTGGAGTTCAATGTGAGTGGTAAGCAATACCCTTTGAGCCTTAAGCAAAGCTGGGGCAATATTTGAAAACACCTAACGTGAGTGATGCATCAGCTAGTGCTGCTACTACACAACTCCAATGACCCAGGTTCAATCCTGACTTGTTGTGCTATCTGTATGGAGTTTGCACCTTCTTGTGACTGTGTGGGCTTCTCTCAGGTGCTGCAGTTTCCTTCCACATCTTAAACAAGTGCAGTCCATAGGTTAATCAGCCACTGAAAACCACCCCTTTTGCATGTGGGTTGTAAGAGAATTAGGGGGAGTTGATGGGCATTTGAGAGAAAATAGATTTCAAGGAAAGTGAGGGAATGAGATTGATAAGTGTGCTCTGAGAGCTACATAGATGGACTTAATAGTCCAAACGCTTTCCATCGAAGTCATAAGAAAGTATGAAATACATGTACATCACCATCAGAAGTAAGAAGCAAGTTAAAAGTTAATGATGTATCACTTGGAGATTTTTTTCCTGTTCTTCATTCATGAGCATTTTCTTTTTCTGAGGCAACTGCTTGGGGTTGAGAGAGACTCGCTTCCATTCAGGTTCTATCAATTATTTAACAAAGAGCTACCCCAGAGTCTGTCTGTGGGTCAGGGACTGCACAGTCCTTGGCCTTCACCACCCTGTGGTCTGCTAAAGCTCAAGGTACAAGCTGAGCTCTTAGCTCTGAATTTGAGCTGTGTCCGGACCACAGTGAACTATGTGTGATCTGTGAGCTCACTGCCCAATCCTCTGGACTGTCTGTCCCAGGATGCATCCATCAGAGCTGTCAGAGTGTAATTAGACCCTCAATATTCAGGATGTGATCTGACGGATGATACTGATGATAGTTTGCTTATCCTGGCAGTGGATTTGGTGGATTTTGTGGAGACAGCAACGGTGCTGCCTGTGCAGGTTTTCTGCAGCAGTTAGTACAGGTCTCAGAAGCGTAAAGGATACAGAGGTTACTGTCACCCAACACAATCGTGAGCTTAGTGCTGGGTTTAAGGTCTTGGTACTTGGACAATCTTTTTTCTCAGATGGTCTGTGCTGTTGTACTGGAGGTCCTGGTGAATTTCTGCATTCTCTGAGATGGGTCCCACAATATGTAATATGGTCCACAGCAATCAGCCAATAATCACAACATTTATGGATTCTTCAGTGCTGTCAAGCCTATCTACAACCTAAACACACAAGGGCATACTGCACTGAGGACTTAGAATGGAGGAGTGCTAATCAAATATAGGTGGGCAACCAATTGCTGCTGGAAAGAGCACTTAAAAGAATTCTTCAAATGAGACTCCATCACACTGCAAACTATCTGGTTCAACCTCTTACCATTCCAGACTAATGAGTAACTGCAAAAGTCATGGGTCAACTGACAAACCAAAAGCCTCTGAAACAGATTAGCATGCTGCATTAGATGTTATCCGGTGGTCTAATTGGGGAAGCTTCTGCCACTATGTGGGAATAGGACCTCAGGCCAGGTAGGGTAAAAACATGAACATTTCCTTTACTCCTTTACATCCCTGATTGGCCAAGATACTTGTGGCAAGTACCACAATGATTTAATCATTTGACTAGGCACGCACAGTAGTGTAGCGGTTAGTGTAATGCTGCTACAGCGCCAGCAACCCGGGTTCAATTCCAGCCGCTGTCTGTAAGGAGTTTGTACATTCTCCCTGTGCATGTGTTTCCTCCGGGTGCTCTGGTTTCCTCCCACATTCCAAAGACGTACGGGTTAGGAATTTGTGGGCATGATATGTGGGCATCGGAAGTGTGGTAACACTTGCGGGCTGCCCCAAGAACACTCTACGCAAAAAGATGTATTTCACTGTGTGTTTTGATGTACATGTGACTAATAAAGATATCTAAATCTATGTAAAGGATAAGAACCTTCATTTAGCTTGTGATTCATGAATGTACACATCAGAACCAAGAATTTCTGCCTTAATAGGTTCCTTGGATTCTGAGAATTTAGGCATCATTCTGATAAGTTTTGTTAAGTAGGCTCAGTGGAAACCATTTCTCCAGCATGCATTCACAGTGGAAACCTCATTTGCTGTCTCCATGTACTGGAAAATTACAAGCATGCTGTCCATTGATCTTAGTAAGAGGACATAACTCAACATTGATCACTAGGCATTAAAATTAAGCTTATTTTTAATTCTTTTTATCTTACTTACTTTTTATATATTTGACTGTCTATCATTTATTTCTTAACTCTCATTTTACATTCAAAATCCTATCATAAAACAAAACTATGTTGAAGAATTTATTGACTTAAATAATGAAAACCAATTCAGTTGTGACTCAGAAATTGTAGTGCTATTTGATTAAAATATTAAAAGCTGGCAGACTAAATAAAGTTAATGTGATTATTCTTCTTGTAATTGGCTTAACTGGTGAGTTTAGGTCAAAACTATTAAGTGTTCACAGCTGCAATAAACCATATTAAGGATTGTTGAACAGCATTAATAAGACTAACAGTGACATTAGCAACCTATTTCTAATGGTAATAATCTCATAATAAATTACAAAGTCTGAAAATAAACTTAACTTCTTTAACACCTATGCATTTGCGTCCATGCCTCCAGAATGCTCCCAGTGAACAGGATGATACCAAATGTTACACTGTCGTGCAAAAACGAAGAGAGAAGGAGAAAATAGAGAACAACGAGTCTCTCATTTGTCATCTGAAAGACATTTCAAATCGCCCTTAAGGAAGTAGTAGTAGGGCAGTTAGAAAACCATGCAATGATTAGACAGACTCAACTTGATTGTATGAACAGAAAGTACTGATTTATAAACATGTTTTATATAAATATATACCCTACAAATTATATGTTTTATATGAAAATTTGTAGGGTTTATGAAAGAAAAATCAAATAATATGTGGTGTGTATAAGTGTAAGAGTATAGGGAGTGATAGAGTTGTAGCATGGAAACAGGACCTTCGGCCCACAGAATCCACACTGACCATCAACCACCCATTTACACTAATCCCACACATTAGCCCTACTTTTTATTTTCCCCACATTCTCATCAGCTCCTCCAAGATTCTACCACTTGCCTACACATCAGGGGCAACTTGCAGTGGCCAATTAACCTACCAATGTCCTTGGGTTGTTGGGGAGAAGGTGCATACTCCGCACGGAGAGGATGCAAGGTCAGGATTGAACCCATGTCTCTGGCACTGTGAAGCAGTAGCTCTACTTGCTGCACCATTGTGTCACCCCTACTTTAAGTATTGAGTGTACCAAATGGTATGAGCTTGATGTACCAGTAACCTGCTTAGTTGAGAATTACTACCTTCAGTGAAGAATTTTCTATTGATAATTTGACTCTTGTTTATTTGTGGAATAAACCTAAAAAGACACTGCTCTTCAAAGAAGGAATCTAAAAAGATTGACTTGTATGTAGATAGTCTCCTCTCCACACTTTTAGTTGGAGATTAGTTGTTGTATCAAAAATTATATTAAGATGTAAGAATTGGTTGTAGAGGAAGAGGATGGAATTTTGGAACAAGGAAAATAAATGGGATTAGACTGTTTGCTAATGTAAGGGTAAAATGCCAACATGTACTGATTGCACCAAAAGGCCTATTCTGGCCCATTAATAAAGTTAGGGGTTTGCAGCATCAAAGCTTTGCGTATAGCTTGATCTGAAACATTCTCAAATCATCTTATTAGCTAATTACCTTTACAATTTGAAACCTTAAGACTCCTTGCCTGAACTCTGTATCTCCACCCCCCTCCCCAAACACCCTTCTCACAATTACAATCACTTCCCCATTTCTCCATGACCTTGGTACGAACAACTGTATCCTTGGATAAACAGTGGCCACATTCTCCTAACTCCCATTCCAATCTGCTGATCTAATCATTGTTCCAGCAGTTTCAGCCTATCTGGAAGGTGGCAACGAGACTTGGGGGTTAGGTAGATAGATATCTTTATGAGTCACATGTACATCGAAACACACAGTGAAATGCATCTCCTGCGTGGAGTGTTCTGGGGGCAGCCTGCAAGTGTCACCACGCTTCCAACGCCAACATAGCATGCCCACAACTTCCTAACCTGTACATCTTTGGAATGTGGGAGGAAACCGGAGCACCTGGAGGAAACCCAACCCAGTACTCATACCAGTATGTGGGCACGCTCATCTGGCACAACCACCTATCTCCCAACCATTCACTATGCCCAATCCCTACCCAACTGCCATTCCACCAAACCCACTGTTAAAACTGTGATTATCTCTTAACTTTTAAAAGAGCCGCATTTTCCCATTTTCTGGAGTGTATTCCAGTAAATATATTTAATACATCTGTTGACTTGCTCTTCACCAAATCCAGGTCTGTCAGCCAAAGCTACTGTGATCACAGGCCTATTTTCTTTGATGGGATGGTCCATTCTATTTCAGGAAGCTGTATCTCTGAAACTAATTGCAGGCTCTGATGAAAATAGTTTGCAGTAACCTGTTTCTTCACCTCCCACAGCTGCTAGGAACAGAAATTAATACAAGAATGCCAGAGAGGGATAGAAAAGTACAGAAATTAGACAGGTGGTAAAGAAAAGATGACAGATGTGGGATCTATTTTACATGGGATTTATTAAATCCCATTTATTAAATCCCATACGTTAGTTTTCATTCAAGCCAAACAATGCCAGCAGTGGAAGTTGTGATATTAATAGACACAAGAGAATCTGAGCTTGGCTCTTGTTATCTAAAAGAAATGATTCACATCATAGTTGCATTGCTGAGCTAAAAGTGACTTGTTCACACAGACTTCATTACACGTCTGAAACTGAGTTTCACCTTGGTTGTCGACTTTGGAAAGGGTTTAACATCCTAATTAAAAAAATTGCACTCATCAACTCAGATAGGCAGTGAAATAATTTTGCTTTTAAAACTTTTTGAACTGTACCTGATCCCTTCAGATCTTCACTGTCCCTCAACATTAATTTCCTGCACTTGTCTAGTCTGCCACCCGCACCACTCCATCCCCTCCCCACCACCCTCTTTCAACAACTTGCATTGTGCCAGAGACTATTGCTTTGAGCCAGCACCACCCCCTGCCTTAATTCCAAATCCCAGTTTTGGTCATGGAGATATCCCAGCAAAATTCACGGAGAAGCCACTAATGAAGCCCAAGAAGTAAATTTCATTGGAATCACAATGCACGTGAGAGGATATTTGCTTCCCACCTTGTCTGCTCCCAGAGTTGCTTTTATGCTCTAGGTCAAAATCAAGTCTTTGCTATAGAGCACAACTTCACCTCAACTGTAGATATCTAAAAAGGTGGACAGCATATGCAAAACATTTCACTGAGAAACAAAGAACTAATAGATATTATCCTCATGAAGCCATTTCATTGATCAAGTTCCAATTCTCAGATTCTCAAGCTTTGAGGCTGAGCAGTATGTTATCATCCCTTAACTGTCATAGATTCCACTTTTATGCTTCTTTGTCCTCTATACTCCTCAATGCCTGGATTATACATATCCTGGAGTTCCCCTTTTTTTAAATTAGGAACATATTTGGTCTGAATCATCACTATCTCCTCCTTGAATGCCCCTCATTGCTCTTACTCTGCCCCTTGACATCTCATGCAGGGTTTCAGACTGCTCTAGTTAGGCTCCAGTTGAAAAACAGCCATGGGGCAGGCTGTAGCTGACAGCAGATGTGCAACCTCACCCTCTGTAGAGATGACACAGGAGCTACCCTTTCCCTCAGCCCTGGCTGCAATCCAGCCGTGACACACCACATGTAAATTCTGCTGCTCAATTATCCCTGCTCTCCATGGAATGCTGAATCTGAGCTGCTGTCAGGATACTGGATCGATTCATGGTGTATTCTCTGCTTCAGTTCACGGCCTTCCTTCAGCTGGGTGTATGTGGCATCTCTTGGGTAGATGAATTGAGAAATACCAAACCAAGTTGGAGAGCAGAACAGGGACTTAAGGAGGGCATGCTTAAATCATCTTTTTTTCATCCAGAAGAAATTGTGGAATAAGGAACAGATGGGAAGTCAGAAGAAGGATGAGCATACACAGATGTGCATACTGTCCTCTTCATGATCTGTATCTGTTGGCCTTAGTGAACCCATGATCAGAAATACCATCACCTCGATCCAATGGTGAATGCCATGCCATGAGTCTCCTGCTGCCCTCAGTTATTGCTCACTGCCTTCTCCCGCAAGGCAGAGGCAGTTCCGTTATCAGCTGTCTTGAATTGTGTCCGTCTGATGTGTGAAATGTAGCTAACGTGACTGAATAATTGGGTAAGATGTGAGATGTGTATTGGACTGGTGGTAGGTGTCCCACTGTGTGCTAAGGTATACCTCTATTATTTGGGACTTTAGATTGACTGGCATTGTCATTAGGTGAATGTTGAAGAGTGGCTGTGCAGTTGTGGATAGATGGGATTTGTTGCTGCTTTTGCTAAAGTTAACAGCATGTATCTAGTCATTGAACTTTTTCCAGCAATGGGAACATTCCTCCTGGCATTCATCTCTGTAGCAAATCCTCTAACTGACAATTCATCCTGGAACTATTGGCATCCCAGGTACCAAAATGTGTTGGAGCTCTTCTAGCACCAATTTTACAAATTAGTGTCCAAAAGATTGAGTACCATTTCCAGTATCTAGTTTACCAGATTTTCCTTGCATATCGCCTAACGTTGCAATAATTTTCAGAGGTAGGTGTAACTTTAAGAGGTGCAGGCATGGATTTGCTTTATATCGATGATTTTCGGACAGTGGACGGGAATCCTGAAATTATTCCCCATTATAGTGTTCTTACAGCTCAATTGGCATTTATTAAAAGCATACATCATTGCAATAGAAATGCTTACAATGCATACAATTTTTTTGTGCAAGCAACACTAAGACAAACTGGCTGTGTCTCCTGTGTATTATCAATTTAGTGCATGCTCTGTTACAAGTAAATTTCTGTCTCCAGTTGCTTTGGTATCCAATGCTTATAACATCTGAAAAAAGCTAACAATGACAGTGTGTAGGAAAAAGTTCACTTGTGAACTCTGAAAGCAAATGGATCAGGTTAATAGGCAACAAGATACAGAATTAGCATCCTTTTTCAGTGAAAATAAGTCATCAATAAGATCCAAGTTTCACTCCACTAAATAAAGCCATTTTCTGGTGCAATTTCTACCATTACATATTATTTTAATAACCCAAGATAAATTATTGCTTCTTGCCACGTGCTGCATAAAGTGACTACAAATCTAATAAGAATCAAAAATTGAAAATGAACAAACTGCAAACACCCAGCATGTCAGGCATCATCAGTGAAAAAGTGTTAATATTTCAGATTGAAGACCCTTCCTTAGAAGAATTTCTGTACGTATCATCTTGTTTTCCAAATTACTCAATGTGTTTAGCATTGGGCATATATTTCAAATTAGTGCAATACTTGAAATGTTTATGCATTAGAAACTTAAAAGTTTTGTTTAGTTTCCACAATAATACACTCAAGAAAAAATACTTATAATAATACACTTTTTCTACAAAAAAGTTTTTGTTTTGCATCATCATAGCTGGCACATAATTTTTTCCTAATCCTCAATAGCTACAATGTGTCTTTTTAGTCATCTGGTCTTCAGAGGGAAAATATTGACTCTCAGTTTTTGATCATTTTCACACATAGATTCTTGCATTATACTATGTAAACTCTTATATCTGTGGTAGTCTCCCAAAACTTTTGTCTGTCAGGATGAAAATTTAATTATTGTTCAGTAAAATTATTCTTGAATAAAATCTTGAAGACCAGCTTCAATTCTAGTGCAACTGCATGCCACAAATGGCTTCTCATCCATTCAGTAAATTATCTAATAACAGTAGCTGCTCTTTAATAAACAAATGAGCTCAGAAGTGTGACATTGAGTGCCTGACAAAGACGGTTACAGCAAAATTACTGTCCTGAAAATTAAGTATGTCATGGTTATTTGCTAATTGGAGGGTGCCCGAGGCTTTGAATAATTAGCTGTCTTACTTTTGACCTTCATCTCCATTGTTGGGAACTTATTCTTCCCTCTGGTTATCAGACAGAAATTGCTCCTAAAATAAAAATATTTTAATAATACATTTTCTCTAAAGTGCAAAGATACTAATTTTGCCAAACTGTTCAAGAAAAAATGGGTCTAGCAGTTTTCTAAGCCAAAGAAAATGTTGTGAAATAATTTGATATTCCAGCTGTAATTCATGTTTTTATATATTTATAGCTATGAAATATAGTTTCACTTTTATTCTTACCATCATGATGTAAAAGTTAAAATTTGCTTTGTACTACTAATTAAATTATTCTGAAAAGATATCAGGACAATGAATGAGTCA
>JARFYF010000002.1:50459954-50469998 GCA_030265395.1 Rhina ancylostomus | reverse complement strand
CTAGCAGGTCCCAGCAACCTTGTCAAGGGATGCTGGAAGATCCTCCAGCAGTGCCCTATCACAGCTTCTGTGAATGAAATGGCCATGCATCGCAAGAGTGAAGTGGCAATGCTTGCCAGAGTAACCAAAAGCCAGCGTTGCCAGTCTGCATGGGCCACCAACATTACTCCAACCATTCTGCTGTTCAGGCCGTTCCCGGGCAAGATATTGGTGCAACACTCATAGGCAATAGGCAGCAATTGCCTTTGGAGGCCCCAAAAAGCTCATAGGCCACAAAATAAGCCATCAAGAGCCTGACTGGCATTTAAAGCAAAGCTTTAAACAAATATAATCAAAAGTGAGGATGGCACCTGTCAAGGGAAAGAAGAGGATGGGTAATAAATTTCACCAAAAGCTAGTTGGAGCATCTCCAGGTTGAAAGATAGCAGAGGAAGTCTGCAGTCTCTGGGATAAATGCCATGGAGCCAGTAAATTTAGTGTCTAATGCCATATGGTGGGAAGTGCCGCGGAAAGTGCAAGGCATTGCTCTAATCCCCCTCCATGGAAAGAAGTTGGAGTAAATTCAATGATCCGACAGAGCAAGTGCTTTGTCAGCCAGGTGTCACAAGTGAGTCAAGATAAAGGGTCCTGGCGCCTACCTGAATATTTGGAATTGAAGTCAAGCATTTTGGGTCAAGAGATTGCAAACTGGTGGAAAATTTTTGCATGACGAACAGATGAGGGTTGATAGTCAGGGCATGTTTCACAACAGAAAAAGGTGCTGCAAGCTCTCTCATAAAGCCAATGATTGCATAAAAATTAATCACCTGGATATTCTTCTGATGTCCTTGTCAAAATTGTTGAACTGAGCTGTTTTTATATGTTGAGACACTGCAAATTGATCTGGCAGTTGGCTAGGAGCTCCCCACACCACCAAGTAGTATATAAGTTAATGTACTGTCATTCAGTGTCATCAGTATACCGGTACACCAGTGTGAGATTGGGGGTACAGTGGCATGGTGTTAGGTTACTACTTTAACAACCAGAATTGATGATATGGGCATGAGTTCAAATCCCAACACAACAGCTGGGATATTTAAGTTCAGATAATTAAATGAATACTGGAATTAAAAGTTAGCAACTGTAATTGAGCACCAGAAGTTCGCAGGTTGTGGTTTGCAGGTCATAGTTCCCAGGTTATGGTTCCACATATGGTTCACAGATTGGGGTGCATTACGACAATGAACAATCCTGTGTGTGGAGATGTGGAGGAATATGAAGGATCAGGAGGAGTATGAAGGATCAAGGCATTGGAAGGAAAGGTGCATGTGACTGACTGGTGTTTGTGTTGCAGTTGACAGCTGCCCAGAGAGATGTGGATGGGGTTGCAGTAAGACTGGAGTCAGGATAGAGTCTGACAGAAATGGTTAAAATACATCTGATAGCTTCTTTATCAAGCAAATTTTTGAAATGAAAATACTGATTTAATGTTTACCCATAATTTTAATTAGAGTATTATGTCTTTTTCTATTTCAATGTAATTTACTCCCTGAAAATTTCATTGGAATTCTGGAGTTGCTTCATGTTAGTCATCAGGACTTTTCCAGATGAATTAACAGGAGTGGAATCAGGCTTTGTGACAACTTGCCCACTCTCCTCCATTTCAAAAAGCACTCTGTCAGCTTGAAATACTCTGTTTAACAATAGCATCCAGCACAGAGGATACAAGCATGAAAGATACATGAAACTGAAATTCAGATCCAGGAACCCTAAATTTCAATCCAATGTTGCATTGTAAAACCACAGGCTTAGTAATTTGCATTGTAAAAGATGTTTTCCCATACTTTTGTGTTCCTTTCCCTTTCGTGAATTGAAACAAAATCACGTTTTCTGGTCGTAGCAATGCAGTAAAATTGCACATCCCTTATGGCTGTAAGGCATAATTAATCTCCCAAGTGTTGATAATGATGTTCCGCTCTAGTAATTTTTGTAATTATCTGTACAATGGTGTTAATGAAGTATGTATTCCAAGTGCAACCCATGCAAACATGTTGCCATTTTGTATGTTATAAAGACAAGGTCAGGCAAAAGAAAGACTGGATTGATTTGAACTCTCAGTTGGTTGATATGAAATCATTACTGCCCATTTTAATTATATCAATGTACACATCAGCTTAGCTGACAGTTATTAATAACTGAAACAATTACATTTAATAAGCATTACTGGCTGGATATGTACATTGCTAAACCAATGTTATTCATCCAACTGACATGCTCTAAAAGTTACAGGTTCATGACCCACTCTACAAACTAAAACTGAAATTCTAGCTTCACACTTGAGTGCAATACCAAAGGAGTACTGCACTGCTGAAGCTATTGTCTTTCACATGCATTGTTAAACTAAAACTCTATTTAGTTCCTCAGGTGTATATGAAAAATTTTATATCACTCCTAGTAAGTATTGCTACAGAATTTATCCTGTTTTCCCAGCTAAAATGTATTGTCAACCAACATCACTTAAACATGCTTTTTTAAAAATTTTATATGTTTTAACTTTATTTATACAGCACAGTAACAGGCCCTTCCAGCCTAACGAGCCCGCGCTGCCCAATTACACCCAATGTTAACCTACTAACCCGTACATCTTTGGAACGTGGGAGGAAACCGGAGCACCTGGAGGAAACTCACACAGTCATGGGAAGAACATACAAACTCTTTACAGACAGTGGCAGAAATTGAACCCTGATCCCTGGCGCTGTAATAGTGTTATGCTAACAGTTACACTACCGTTATTTCATGATTACCTCAATAGTATTTGTGAGAGTATCCTCTTCTTGTGTTGGCTGCCCAGGAGGTCTAATAGGCACACTGATGCATTCTCATGACAGTGCAAAATGGTTTCTGCAGATTCTTATATTACCCATACCTACCCCAACACACATCAGCATTCTGGGGAGATTTACTCTAGGAGGAAGCACTTGGTGATGCATATGGTAAAGCACACAGCAAATTTGTGGAGGTGTAAATGCAGTTCAAGATATAAGAGATGTAAGACGCTGAGTAGAGGAAATTATTAAAATACCTTCTTCAATCGTGAGCTGGGGAATTTGGATCTTGTGATTGTGATATTTGTCCATTTGTTAAGGTGAGTTGGAGAACTCGAGGCTCTACTTGAAGAAGAGTGCTTTGTGTCTTGGCAAGTAGCTATCTTCTATTAGCACCACAAAATAGACACTCATCTTAGTACTGTTCGTACTATTGAAATACTGCTTGGAAGGCAGTTGAAAGATTTTGGTTAGTTTGTAAATAGCACACACTGCAACTATGGAAAATAGTGGAGTACAGAGATGTTTAAAGCAGTCATGGGTTGTTGATCAAACAAGCTGCTTTGCCCTTGATGTCACTGAGTGATACAAAGGATGTTGCAGCTGCAGCCATCCAGGCAAATGGGGAGTATTCGGTTGCATTCCTGACTTGTCGGTATTTAAGTGGCTTTGGGTGAGTCATTCACCATGGACCACCCAGCTCTTCTTGCCATTAAATTTTTTTGGCTATTTCTTCTGAATGGCAAAGCCCAAAATGTTGATGCTGCGAAATTCACTGGTGAAAATATCAAAGTCAAAGTCGAGTTTATTGTCATATGCTTAAGTACATGTGTGCACAGGTGCAATGAAAAACTTACTTGCAGTAGCATCACAGGCACATAGAACCACATAAGCAGCGTTCAAAGGAAAAACATAAACATAAACAATTTTTACAAGAAAAGACACAATTAGAAAAACTAAGTTCATTTCGGTGCAAATTGATCAAACTCTATTGACTAGGCTTGCCTATAATCATGGTGAATCTAGTGAACTGTCTCCTGATAGAGGTGGCCATTGCTTGGCACAAATATTATTTGCCACTTACCAGTTCAAGCTTGCTTGTTGTCCAGGTGTTGCTGTGTGGGAGCATGCACTGATTTATTATTTTGTTAATGGCCATTCAACATAAGAGATATTTAGGATCTTCCCACCATTAGTCTCCTCCCAACAAATTCTCTCACTTGAGCTAGAAGCAATGTTTGTGGAAACTGATTCACAAGGGTACCTCGAGGTTGTGTCATGCGCTGGGACTTGATAGAGACCATTTCATTACATACATTACGCAGTTAATTGTTGTGAAGGTCACCAGCATACTGAATTTTAATGTAGCTATGTAGTAGTTTCAGGATGCATCAGAAGACATCTGTAGCATCAGCTGATCAGGAGTGCAATGATCTGTCAAGCAAAAGACAGATGTGTTGTTTGCTCCAGCTAGATTCAACATTCACTTCTCAAATGGAGTCCCAGCAGCAGTGTGAAAGGGCACCTGAATTCTACAGATAGAATTTCCAAAATTTGAAAGAGTCATCAATTAAACTGTCGTCATACATTCTCCATTTGACAATCTCATAAACAACATGAAAATCAGAAGATTTCAATCTCCCCAATGTGCAGATTGTTTTTGAAGAATGACATCTAATCATGCAACCAAATGCTTGGTTTCATGAAAACTGTCTTTGTGATTTATTTTGAGGCAGTTCCTCATATTTTCTCACTTTCTGAGATAGAAGTGACTTCTCAGAAATTAGGGCTATCTACAACAAAACGGGTGACTCCTCTGCAATTTCCCCAGGGCATTGATGACAATTACTACAATGTGGGCTATTCATAGAGCAGAATGTTGGCATTTTGAACATAGGAAAAGCCACTTAGCCCCTTGAGGCTGCCTGTCCTTCAATCAGAATTGGACTGTACTGCATCTTAAATTCTTTTACCTGCCTTTGTACTGTCATCCTTAATAGCTTTGTCTTCCCAAAATTTATCCATCTCAGTCTTGAAATCATCAGTGTAGAGTTCCATTTCCTTTGCACAATAGAGTACATATGACTTCACAGCTAAATGGCTAATCTTTAATATCAAGGTTATGATCCTTTTTGCTGGAGTCTACTGTTGAAGAAAACAGTTTCTCTCTACCTGTCTTATCAAATCCTTCAATTACCTCAGTCTGATCAATCCTTAATCTTCTACATTCAAGGAAGACAAGACTATTCAATGCTGTGTGTCCACATTGTTTAACCTTTTATAGCACTAGTATCATCCTGAATTTATATTCGAGAAGAATGGAACAAGCTCCAGAAGCAAAGATTTTGGCATTGTCCTACATGCTTCATAATTCGCATTTTAAAAAGACCTTCCTAGTTGCTTTTGTGTATTTTGCCTCCAGGAAGTATTAGTGTGAGTTATAGTTTTAGTGCAGTTTATAACATACCAACCACAATCACCAGCTCTAATCATCTCAAACTGTGTTATTCAGGTTCATATCGGATGACTTAAGTGTGCAGAAACACCAATTGTATGAGATCCAGTTATGCAAACCTTCTAAATATATACATTACCATTTAAAAATATACTTAACACGATCACCAGCTGTGAATTGGCAAAGCTCGCTGGGATACTTGACCAACATTTTAGAAGGTCAGGATCAGGGGCGTCATGAGCTCAGTACTGTTCAAATAGTCCAATGACATTTAGGCAGGAACAACGGGCACAAGGATGTTAATTGCTTCGCTACCTTGAGAATTGAATGTGAAGGGAAAGAGAGGACCCCACAGATGACTGACATGTGGCATCTGTGATGTTACTGAAGAGAATGAAGACCTCCCATCCTGACCAAAGTGCAGGGCACTGAGAGAAATATGGAGGTCTAGTGGGATGGGCTAAAGTGGACATCTGTCCACTAGCCTATACTCATCTATTGTCATATCACAATCCGTCAACTGCCTTTGACTCAAATGTGTGTAAAAAAAAAACAATTTTCATGATTTGAGCAACTTGCTTATCAGAGGTTCTCCCTTGCTTGCTTATAAGATTGAATAAAGACTCATCATATCTACTGCACTACCCTCATCAATCTGTCTGGTCACCTCCTCAAAGAACACTATCAGGCTTGAGAGACATGATCTGCCCTTCACAAAGCCATGCTGGCTGTCCCTGATCAGACCATGATTCTCTAAATGCCCATAGATTCTATCTCTTAGAATCCTTTCCAACAGCTTGCCCACACAGACGTAAGGCTCACTGGTCTATAATTCCCTGGACTATTCCCTACTGCCTTTTTTGAACATTTGCCACCCTCCAATCCTCTAGTATCATTCCCGTGGACAATGAGGACTCAAAGATCCTCACCAACGGTTCAGCACTCTTCTCCCTTGCCTCGCAGAGCAGCCTGGGGAATATTCTGTTACGCCCCAGGGACTTATCTGTCCTAATATTTTCTAACAGCTCAACACATCCTCTCTGTTGATATCTACATGCTCAAGTTCATTTGGGAACAATCAGGCCCTAGCAGACCCCCATTTACAAATCCACGCAGGGTCTTTCTGATCTACCAAAGTTATTCAGCAGGTCAGGCAGCAAATGTGGAAAGAGAAACAGGGTTAATGTTTCAGATGGAAGACCCCTTGTCAGAACTTCAGATGTAAAAAAATAACTCTGTTTGTCTTTCCACAGATGCTGCCTGACCTGCTGAGTGTTTCCAGTAGTTTCTGCTCTTATTTCAGATTTCCTGCATCTGAAGTTATGTTTTGGTTTTCAAAATTTTCAAGGACTGCACAGGAGTATCAGCTTAGACCCTCCTTGAATTCATATTTCTGCGGGACATGGGGAGGACTTGAGCCCACAACCTTCTGACTTGGCCACAGCAGATGAACTTAGCATTGGAAAAGTTCAGTAAGACCTCTTGCCTAGAGCCATATTTTTCCAGTGTGAGGATTCCCAAATTCTATTGTATCTACAAGTATCTCATGCCTATCTATCGCTATTAATTTACTACAGTCCAAATCTCTCCATTAAAGTACTCTGACCAGAACTATGTACAATGCTGTATACAAATTCATTATTTATTCTGCAATCAGTAATCAATTCCTTGGTTATTACTCACTAAGACCTTGTTTTCCTTCTTTACCCCTGTTGCACACTGTTCTGCATTTTCATATCTGGTGCTGTCTTCTGCAGTCTATGGATATTGATTTAAGATTTCTACACTTTATTCAACTTCACCATTTTATCTGTTATTGGAGCAATTATCAAGAGGGAGTAGGTTTAAGGTGAGAGGTAGAAGGTTTAGAAGGGATCTGGCAAGGAATATTTTCATACAGAGGGTAGTTGGAGTCTGGAATGTGCTGCCTAAAGAGGTGGTGGAGGCAGATACTCTCACAACATTGAAGAAGTGTCCAGGCAAGTACTTGAATCACCAGGGCATGGAAAGCTACAGACCTAACGTGGGTAAATGGGATTAGTGTAGAATGGTACGACAGGCAGCATGGACAGGGTAGGTCAAAGTGCCTGTTTCTGTGCTGTACAAATCTATGACTCTATGCCCAATCCAAATTGTAATGCTCTCAGGTTATTTGTTCAGTTGTTATTTGGAGCCCTACTGAAATATTTTATTATAAGCAAATCTAAACAATTTTTATCTTTAATTCCATACCATTTATGTAAAGTATTCATGTGTTCCAAGCATTAACCAGTGAGGAACTCTCCCATTAATGTTCACTCAGTCCAAATCTGTCCAGAAAAATGGAGTGCAAATTATTGTTGTCTTTCCGTCTTGAGTTCACAGGGTAGTGCCTGGAAACCTGAAGCCCCATGAACTCGTAGTTAAAGTGCAAAGGCCAAGTTAATGTAAATTTAATGGAGTCATTAAGACATTGAAATTTGACAACACCCCCTTGCCCAAACACTAGGTGCTAGCAACCTCTAAGATGCTGTAGTTAAATGTTTAAAGCTGCAGATTATAGTGACCTTTTTGACAACCTGTTGATTTTCTTGGTTTTTATCCCCCTTCTGCTCCCAAATCTCCTTGCACCTGCATATTGAACTGGTCCACAATATCCGTGGATAATGTTATCCATGCTGATATGTAGATGGGGAAGAGGAAGGGGCCAAAAGTAGTTCTTGGATGGAGAGAGTCATGCAGTGAGGAATGATATAATGCAATGGTTTGTCAGGTTTGGTATCCTACTTCAGAAGAGACACAAGCTTATTGGAGAGGGTCTAGTAGAGGCCCACACAACTTGTCAAAAGTTACGGGAAAGTTGTGTCTTAAGTTTTTGCCTCTTGAGAAAAGAAGCTAAAGGCTTCTGCAAGGTTTAATACCTTGACAACTGGTATGCTTTTCCACCACATTTACAATTTAAGAACCTGGGATACATTCTAATTAAATTAGCCATTCAGACAAAATTACTTAAAGAAATTGACACATGAAACAAAGTGTAGGTGTTGAACTGGAAACAATAAGGAAATTGACAAATTATTGACATCTGAAAGGTTTCATGATTATGAAATATTATAACTTTTATATAGAGATATTACAGAAAAATGAGTGATTACACTGGCAGGCTAAATAGATTCATGGAATTGCCGGTAAACCATTGAGTCTGTGTTGACTCTTTGTAGGGCAATGCACTCAGTCCCATTTCCCGGCTCTATTTCCATTGCCACAGCCCTGCAAATTACTTTTGGACTGTTGGGTGTGTCCTTATTGAAAAGTACTACATATTCTCATCTGCTGTACTGCAGAAGTCTTCAATAAATGCAACTTGGCTTACTATTCATGGGCACTTTCTAGATCTTGCGTTAATCTCAGCATGGATTTAAACCCTTAAGTACAAGTGGCTAAAGGTTAGGTGATATTCTATGTAAACGTGAGGTTTCCTAACTCACACCACTCACCCATCACTCCAGTCTTGTCTCTTTAAAGTAGACGTACTCTTGTGGTATCCAGGTCATTGAAGCTGACTGTACCTAATTGTGAATCTGATTCAGTAGATGGTGTACAGCTTCAAGCAATAGGCCAATGTCTGGCTTTCCTGTTATGAGAAAAGAGAGATTTTAATTATAAGTGTCACATTTTGGAAGGAAGATTCTTGGTTGTCTTTCTTCTGCATTAATACTTTCCATTTATCGAATTATAAAATGCTTCCAAATTGTAACATGATCCACACAGAGGTAAGTAGGTGGACCTTTGCAGCTGGTGAAAATATATAATGTTTATTGTTCATAGATATTAGATCCAAGAATAGCTTGCATTCTGCTTTAATATATGATAAACCATCATACAACACTATCTTAAGTAGCTACAGAATAATGTCATTAAACTTAACTCAGGCTCTGCAACATGTAATATAATGAATTGTCCTGAAACAGTCGAGAACTAAAAAATTATACAGTAGGTTTATCAAGATGGTAGGCTGTAATTTCAACACTTAAACAATGTTGCCTATTTATTCCATAGAAACGCATTACTCTGTAATTAAAGTTTTATCGGTGAAAGTTGTGAAGTTCATTCAGTGTTTTTGTTTTTTTAAGTTACCATCAGGAGAAATATATTCCACACTGTCCACACAAGTCATTTGCAATGAAGGATGGAAAATTGATGAACAGAGTGATAAAGCTTGTTAAGTTTAAAGCTGAGTGATAAAATTTTGAGACTAAATAGACTAAGGAATATGAGGAAAAAATGAGAGGACTTGAGTCACAGAACACCCATGATCTCGTTGAATGACAGAACAGGTGAGGAGCTAAGTAGCCTATTTATGTTCCTGGATTGTTTCTAACCATATCAAATTCCCGGTGTGAGACTGCTGATTTTTAAAATTGTAATTATTTCCAACTTTTCCACAATTCTTTTCCGCTGTCTGGCTCTCACTGGAACTCAAATAAATACAATTCCAGTAATATTCTTGCAATTACCAATGATATGTTTTAAAGTATGTCTAAGCAGAGTAATGATTTGTCCTGGTTTTCAGTCCTCACCTGGTCATCTGAACACGTTTTGTTTCCAGTTCCGAAACATTAAACAGAAACCCTTTTCATTGACACAGTTAAAATTGAGGGCCAAAATGAAGGGACTGTGGCCCTGCTCTACAGTGGCAGTGTCAGAAAAGGATGTTTGGGAGTAAATTAGTGAGTGAACTGGGTACGTGAATGGAGGGTTGGGACAGTCAAGTTGACACTAGATATGGAGATGGAAGGTTAATAT
>JARFYF010000002.1:50424219-50436920 GCA_030265395.1 Rhina ancylostomus | reverse complement strand
TTGCACACAATACTCCAACAGCGGTCTAACCAACCTTTCGTACAACTGTAACATGACACCCAACTCTTATGCTCAATGCCCTGACCGATGCCATATGCCTTCTTCAACACCCTATCTACCTGTGTCAATTGCCACTTTCAGGGAATTATGTACTTGTACCCCTAGGTCTCTCTGTTCAACAACACTCCCCAGGGCCTGCAATTCACTGAGAATGTCCTGCCGTCGTTTAACTTCCCAAAACCCATCACTTCACACTTGTCTGAGTTAAATTCTATCTGCCATTCCTTTGCCACTTTCCCACATAGTGGTATAAGTGGTCTATGATATCACATAAGGGCTTGCCTAAATTATTTTTTATTCTAGTATTGAAGTGTGCTCTGGATTAAATCAGCTCTTAGATTTTGATAAACAAGTAGCTTCAATGGAGGCTCTGATAGGTACATCAAAGCTGTCTCTTGTTTCTGCAGCCAATCTTAACATCAGTAAACTACACATCTAAGAAACAGTGATAAAATTAAGCAGTAGATAAGAATTCTGAACCTACAATTTTCTTGAATAAACCACCAATGCACATTATGAATTCTGCTCGCTGATAGTCTGACTGTAATAAAACTGTTACAATCATGTTCTGAGAGGAATTACTGAGGTCTTATTGAATGCAGTACTGAGAGTGCTGCACTGTTGTAAATGCTGTTTTTGGTTTGACTGAGTCCCTGTTTGCCCTCAAAGCTGGACATTGAAATTTCTATGACACTTGTGGATGAAGTCCAGGGAATTTCTCCAAGGTACCTTGGTCTCTATTTATCAGCCATCCATCTGCATGCAACTTTTACCCATGGCCATGACAAAGGCAATTTTGTGTGCTCACATTGTACGGGCATTATGTTTGTAACTAGGCAACCTTCTAGGCTTTTACCACATAATTCAGCAGCTCCCTGAAGGAATGTCTGCTGGAAGTCATGGATAGATTTCCATCCTCTACTATTAGGAGTTTTAAACTCTGCTTCACTAACACATGACAGGACATGATGGCTTCAGAGGTGGCCAGGATCAGAATGGTCAGACTTGCCCTAAAGAATGTAGAAGAGATCCTGCAAAATACTGTGATCTGGTCCATTGGTTCCCCAGAACAGTATCTACCACTGTCTTCAGTGGTAAAACTAAAATGTTTCAGAGAAGAATTCTCTCTTTAAGAGGCTGACATTCTTCCTTTTAGTAAGCCTTCCTCTTCTAATCAAGGACCATGTTAACTCATTGATTCATACTCGTGCACCCATGCTGGAGCAAACTGCACTGTACAACAAGTGCAGTGACTATCGTTTGCCTGGTACACTCAATGCACAGAGTTGTCATGCATGTGGAAGTATACTATTCAAATTTCCAACCACGCTAGGAGGTGCCCGCAATTGACTCTACCCTTCAAGTTAAACTCATGGGGTCCATGATTGAAACTCCAGTGGTTAAGTTATGTTGAAAGATTACTAAAACTAGGGTTATATTTCCTATAATTCAGAAGGTTAAAGAATGAGTTAGTTCAAGGTGTTAATGGAAACTAATAGGATGGAAAGGGAAAAACAATTTCTCCTGCTTGGGAAATCTAAGTCCAGTGGCATTGCCCACAAGTTAGAGCCTGTCCTTTCTGGAGTGAAGGTGGAAAACATTTCTAGATGCCACGGATATTAGGAGACGAAGATGACAATCAGATTCCACTCTGAATAAAGTTCAGATTATCAGACAACTACATATGAAAATTACAGTGTACCCCAATGTCAAAGCCATTAAGTTAACTCAGAGTTCATTCTTGATTTCATGGAGGACTGTGTTGTCTCATTGCCACACATTTGTGCTCCAGTGTTGCAGGAAATATGCATTTGAACAGACTTGAGGAACTTGCATATACCTAAGCTCTTAACACTTTCAGTGATGGGCCACCAGTCTTTGTCTCCTTACTCAATTGGCATTGTTTAGTCCCTTCATCATATCAATCATCCAGGATTTCAAATGAAGATAAAATAAACCTAAGTCACAAAACAATGCCATGGATTATATTTCTGAGTTTTGCGTGCAGAGCTGCGGTTGGCAGCTGGAATAAAGAACGCCGTGGCAAGCATGGTCACTGTAACAACAGAGTTCTGTGTGGATGTGTTTTAAGATTTTTAGTTAAAAATGATGGAGCCAAAGATAAACTGTTTTGCTTTTCATCAGCCCCCTTATGTTGTAAGTACCTTATCTGCACAGCATTCCACTTAACTAACTCAGACCCTCTTAACTTTTTGAAGATGTATATATAACTTCATAAAACTGATGCCTATCAAACATTTTACAGGAAACTAAGTCTCACAGTTGAATGTCCCAGCTGACCTTGTGAAGGGTTACCGATGAAGAGAGACAACTTGAATAAAATAGATGAAACCTATCCCATATCCAGTGAGGATCATTGCCTTCAACAGATAAAGACAAAATATTTGATCATGCAATATCCTGTTATCAGTCTGAATAATTGCCCCAACTTGAAAATATTTTGCTAAAAATTAAGTTTTGCTCCCCTTGCTTGGTTCTTTTATATCAGATTCACTATGCTAATGTCATATTTGGGAAACTATAGTAAGCAGGGCCATGCAGCATTTTGTGGATCTTGTGGCATGATTATCATGCCTATGGAAGTACACTATGCTGCTGATTGTAAGAGCAATGTACATTCAGGTGGACAATATTGATGAGCTGTAGGGAATGGAAATGCTACTGTGGCAGTCTGGAAGGTGGGATCGGAATATTTATGAATTGCTTAATTTTGTTTTTCTTACAATAAATATCTTAGGGTATATTTAGCGAGAGGAAATGTTCACATTTTTTGTTGTATATATAATTAAATTGATGCCTACAAAATATTTCATAGGAAACTAAGTCTCATAGTTGACTATCTAGCTGAACTTGTGAAAATTCACTATTATAAAAAGAAAACATGAATAAGATTCATGAAGACTATTACATATCCAGTGAGGATGTCTGTACTGTTATTGTTATGGTTTTTACCTGTACTACATCAATGGACTCTGCACTAACTCAATGTAACTGCACTGTGTAATGAATTGACATGTATGATTGATTTGTAAGACAAGCTTCTCACTGTACCTCGGTACAAGTGACAATAATAAACTAATACCAAACTTTCTTTACTCAGAGGGTGGTGAATCTCTGTGGCCCTCAAGAAGACTCTGGAGTATATTTAGGATATAAAGGGAATTGAGGGATATGGGGTTAGTTCAGGAAAGTGGCACTGAGGTTGAAGATGAACCATGATGTAATTGAATGGTAAAGCTGGCATGAGGGACTGAATGGCCAATTCCTGCTTTTATTTGTTATGTTCTTATGTTAGGCAAGATTTATTTATTGAAATTATATGGCAGATTTATTGTTAATGGTTAGTGTGAGAGTATAACTATGAAATCATCAATCTTCTTACCCCTAATACAAAGTATTACCTGGCTGCAGCAAGCACCAGCAATCCAGAGACACATTGTGCTTTATATTTCAAACATTAATTTAAATGATGAAAATCATGTGCAGTGCAAACTTGGGAAAGTATAGCAATGAGCTATTCCTCATGTCATTTTATTGAATTTAATGCCTGCAGAAAGTTTAGTAAGTGGCTACAGCTTATTTTACCAAATCTTACCCTTGAAGTAATGCCTTAGTCATTCTATAATATTGCAGTACATTCTGTTTAATTTAGTAACTGTTATGCTGAAAGTTATTATTACTGGAAGATGGCATCGTTCAGATTTAAATGACACTAACGTCTGCAATGACTGCTTCCATGAAGTGGAAATGTCACCATTTTCCCTCGACTCTGCACTGCATTACCACTGCTTGTTCCCTTAAAGGAAAAATTCTGGAGATCAATACTGAACTGAAGATGACCTGGACTAGGTACATAATTACTCTAGGTGCACGAAGTATTTGTCAAAATATGGCTCTCAATTTCTTACTCTGTAAAAGCCATCCTATGATTCACAAAACAAAAGTCAGAGTTGTGAGAAAGGTTCCCTGTCTCTTCAAAGAAAGCTGCAGCATTCTGTTTACTCATCTCCATAAATGTCCCACTGAAGATACTTAAAATGTTCTACCTAATTCAACACAAGATTGGGGTGGCACAGTAGTGTAGCAGTTAGCGTAACGCTATTACAGCACCAGCAACTGGGGGTCAATTCCTGCCGCTGCCTGTAAGGAGTTAGTACATTCTCCCCATGTCTGCGTGGCTTTCCTCCAGGTGCTTCAGTTCCCTCCCACATTCCAAAGATGTACTGGTTAATAGGTTAACATGTCAGATCCCTCCTGCACGGTTGGGGTATCACCCCCAGTGCGCGCTGCCCCCGGGAGGACTGCGCTGGGGAGGAGACGGTCGCCCACCTCTTTGTGGAGTGTGGGTTCATGAAGAGGGTGTGGTGAAAGATGCAGGGGTCCTTGTCCCGGTTCATCCCCAGCAGCTGCGTGACAGAGGATTCTCTGATCTACAAGCTATTTCCAGGGACGCACACAGAGACGGACATCAACTGCTGCTGGAGGGTCATCAATTCGGTGAAGGATGCTCTCTGGTCTGCCTGGAAATTGTTGGTCTCCCAGCACTGTGAGATGTCCGGAGGGGAATGCTGCCAACTGGTGCACTCCAGACTGTAGGATCACGTGCTGAGGGATGCCCTGAAGCTGGGCACAGTCAACGCAAGGGCTCGGTGGGGAAGGACGACAGTCTAGGGTTCTTCTGCCACAAGAGAGGGAGGGGTGGGGTCAGGTGAGGAAGCCCCCCAAATATTTTAAATACGGGATTGGGGTATCCTCACAGGGAGCCACATGCGTGGCATCGGTGTTGTGTCTTTATATATAAGAAGTAACACTAGGAACAGAACTGTACTCGAATGTAAAGGTTTGAACTGTTTTATTATTGTATATAGTTTCTTTTATTATGAATAAAGTTTATTTTATTGAAAAAAATAGGTTAACATGGGTGCAATTGGGCGGCACGGGCTTGTTGAGCTGGAAGGCCCTGTTACAGTGCTGTATGAATAAAGTTTTTAAACTTTCAAAGTAGCCCAATGCATATCTCCCTCTCCATTATCTGTTCTCTTCAATCCAAAGAAGGTTCACTCTTTCACAAAGAAGACCCTAATCCAGCACCACCGAGCAATCCAAGGGGAGCTGTCACTTAGGCACTCATAACATTTGCATAGTTGACTCTTCATCATCATTTTCCCTTTTCAGCCACTCACAGTATTGGAGCTGCTACCCACAACTTCAGTGTTCCCTCCCAACAGACACTGCACTGGTTGAGGAAGGCAGTTTCTTACCACCTTCAATAGCAATTAAGGATATGAAAATGCTGATATCTCACAATGAGTGATCATGAATAACATAAAACACAAAATCCCCACAGTCCACAGTACTTGTGCAACTATGTCTCTCTTACTGGTTATCTTAATGTCTTCCTCTTCACTAATCGTGAAAACCGGAACCAAACAAATCCAACGTGTCTGCAATGTGTGTGTGTAACTTTAAGAACCATGTGTACCAAGTGATATAATCTTTGATACGTTGTTGTATCAGCTCCTGCAGTGAGTTGACTGCATTCAATGAGGTACATGTTAAGTGCTATCCTTGTGATTTGCCGTACAAAAAGTAACAAAGTAACATGAAAGAGCTTGCAGGCACTACATTGGTCACAGGTCTGGCACTGCATTCACAGAGTGAGCAATTAGCAGGGCAATATAATGTGTGAAATAAGAGAGAATGGGTAAAGTGAAATTGCTGCCCAGCAGAGGATGTGGCAGAAATGTTAACAACCCTGAGAAATACAAGAGGCCGCAGAACTTTTTTTCAGTACATGGAATTTGTAGAAATATTCCTGAGAACAAACTATTTGGTCAAGATCCTTGAAGAGGACACAGGACGCAAAAAGTGGAAGGCGACATTGCTGCTGGTGATCAAGCCAAAGTCACATAAGATATTGGTGAGTTTCGTTGTGCCACGAGCTATGAAAGCGATGTCACAACATTCTTAAATGGACATTTATCTCAGTTCTTTGAAAAATTTCGAAGAGTTACATGTTTTTCATGAGAAGAGCTTTTTAGGTTGGGAGGTGTAGTATGTGTTCTGGTTGATGAGAGAAAACAGCCTGACACGGAAAATTAATGTCTGAGGCATTTATGTATGATGACCTCCACCATCGCAATTTCATTTGAGTGGTGATTCCAGTGCACATGTGACAGAGAACAACATAGGCAGTGCATCCTTCTCCACCCGCAATGTTATATCAGGTGGTCGCAGCAGGTGGCTCCAGTGGGAAATCCTCAAGTCACAACATAAGATAAGATATCTTTATTGGTCACATGTACATTGCAACACACAGTGAAATGCATGTTTTGTGTAGAGTGTTCTGGGGGCAAGTGTCGCCACGCTTCCAGCTTCAACATATCATGCCCACAACTTCCGAACCTGTGCGTCTTTGGAATGTGGGAGGAAACCGGAGCACCCGGAGGAAACCCACGCAGTCATGGGGAGAACGTACAAACTCCTTACGGACAGTGGCCGGAATTGAACCTAGGTCACTGGCACTGTAATAGTGTTACGCTAACCGCTACCCTACTGTGCCTGCCCCTAGGGCCATGAAGCCAGAAAGGTTGGTTCAGCTATAATGGAAAATGGTTGTGAGAGGAGTGCATCACACTACGCACTCCTAGAGATTAACGGTATATTTACACTGGTAAAGGTAGCTTGTGGTACTGGATTGATTAGGAAGTCACCATCCACCATCAAGGTAAATGTTCGTCAGGTGAAGAAGGTGGTTAATATGGGTACATATTGCTTTTTGATGGGTCATGACACCCAGGAGCAATTATTCAGTGAAACTCCATTAGGAAGCTACAGCACCGTTCTGTGGGTTTACTCTGGGGCCTTCCTGCAGATTCCAGGCAAATTGTGGTGCACCATCAGGTATAAGGATGGTGCTAAAGCTGTGAATGGTTGGGACCAAGTACATGGGATGACTAATACCAATGGGGAATGACTGACGAAGGCACTGCATATTAGTTAGATGGAAAACCATAGTTTTGATATGGCACCTGTGAGACTGCAGAAGTGTTGAGGCACTGAAGGTGGACACAAGTACCAGATACATTGTCTTCTTCTTCCTCTGAATTTTCCAACTCTGCTCCTGGGGTCTGCCCAGATGGTAGTTCTTAGATATCTGACATGAAAAGTAATCATGGTGAGGGGGCAGTGCAGCTAGAAGGGCAAGTCAACTGTGTCTGCTTTAGTTCAATGTGTATGGCAGACAAGAAGGTGTGGTAATGACCTAATGATCTCAGGGTCAATGGCAAGCTGTGACACTGGATTTGATTGCAGATTCTAAATAGAAAATACTGGAAACACAGTTGGTCAATCAGCATCTTTGGAAAGAGAAACATTTAAAGAATAATGCTACCTGAGCTGCACAGTGTTTCCAGTATTTTCTGTTTTTTTTATTTTAGATTACCAGCATCTGTAGTTTTTTTTATTTTGACTAAAGATATTGCAGTTGCAACGAGAAGAAATTGGTCAATATTCACTCTCATTATTCTGTGAAACTAGATTGCATGCATGCCAAACCTATTGTGAAATCAGAAGCTGATGTCAGTGATTCCCTGCTCCTCCACAGGGTGCATTGGTATGGAACAAACAAAGAAAGTGATTCTTAATGTTGTTAACCAAAGCTGGCATTGTTATAAATGGTTTTCAGCAACTCTACTATAAAGTCATTCCTATGCTGCTCCACAAATTCTACAGATCTTCTTCTTGATCCACCTAGCATCTAACGCACACTGGTATCAAGACACTCTCAGTGGTGCCCCTGGCCATCACATTGGTAATTTGCTCACATACGTACTGCTGTGACCATGGATGCTGTGAGCCACTCGTGCTGAAGCCAGTCTTCACAACATGAACTCCACTTTGTCAGAGTTCAATGGAACCTGCCTGAACAGGACTTTAATAAATGATCTGGTTATGGTTGACCGTATTTCCAGTGTGATTCTACAGAATGAGTATTTATAATTATTATAGTCTACAAATCTGCCTCATTTGTAAAGAAGCAGTCCCAATTTCAAACATTTTATGTGAAAGTGTCTTTATTTGACTCTGCTGTCCCACTGATCCAATTGTTTTACAAATAATAAAAAAATACATTGATGATCTCCATTATACATGGTACTTAAGACCCTCCAATGATGTGTGACTAATCCTACAAGTCAGGCCCTTAAGGGCAGATGCTCACTGATTGAAAAAGGCTGTGATAACTCTCAACTGCTGCTGTGCAGCATCAAGCGAACATGATAAGAGACTCATCCACACAATTCCTGATAGATTTAAAGATTACTGTAAAATTTATAAATATTTGTGTCAAAGATTAAAGAACAATTTTTAAATCCAAGCCTTAAAATTAAGTTGTTTTTGCTCTTTCCCAGTTTGGACAAAGAATATTTGATCTTAAACTTTGTTTCTCCTTCCACTGATGCTGCCTGACCTACTGAGTGTCTCCATTTTTTCCCGTTTTTATTGTTCTTTTCAATATTCTGGGAGTGAATAAAACATAATATTTTTTACCAAAATATGTCTAAGATTAGACTCTGTCAGACTGGGAGTGAGCAATGCATTGGAATCAGTCATGTAGAGAATACCTTTCTGTATGTCTTTTTCTTTCTTCCTTCTGTCTCTCTGTTTTTAGCATTTCTTTCCATTTTCACTCTGTACTGTTACCATAATCTGTTTTGCAGGAATTAACTAATTTATTTTAATGTTATATGAATCGCTGAGTCAAAAATTGTAACTTAATCCCAGGATTTAAGTGGTGGCAATAATCCATTTAACCTTCACTATTGTCATGTGTGACATCATTCAGATACTGCACATTATCAAGGTATCTAACAAGTGAATCTTAATCAAGCAGGGCATTTTATCATTAATCACAAAGCTTTCCTCTAAGAAGTGGAGAATCAAAGAATACAAATGTAGGCAAATGACAAATCAAACACAGAAACCACATTCTCATACAAAAAGTCAGTCACCTTCATTTTCATTTAAACTCACTTCTATAGTCACAACAAACCCCCAAGGCTAAATTCCACACATAATAACTGGTTTGAGTATGTTGTAAAGATGTAGAAAACACAGAAGATTTGGACTGTGTTATAGTACAAGAGGGAAGTTCAAGGAATTCATTTGTCATCTAAGAATATGTATTACAGCTTTAAATAAAAACCTTGTATTTATCCAACACTTGAATCCTATCTCACCAATACATCCTGGAGTGTTTCATGTACAACATATTACTTTTAAGTATAATAACTGTTATCTACCCAAGCACAGTCTCCATTGTGCACACAGCAAGATTTCAACAAATATCTATTAAATTGAACAACCAGTTGGCCTGCCTTGGAGATGCTCTTTGACTCTGACTGGGGCACTGAGCATATCCATGATAATGTCAAATCAGATGATGACCTAGATGTTCTTCCATGCTTGAAAATGCACAATAAAATGTCACCGCAAGGGTGATCTGCAGCAGTTTAGTTGAGGCACAGGGAGCAACTTTCTTATGCACATAATGTGCAATGCACCACACAGGCAGTATCATGAATTCAGGGCCTTCTGCACAGAATTTCTTACATCAATAGCTCCTTCTTAGGCTGTCCCTTGGGTTTGAAGATAACTTGCTTCCAGTCCACTTTTGCAGATTCTGACGCAGCTAATGAAACCAATGTGGGAACTATAGACTCTTCCACAGGTAGTACAGGTGGTGCCTGATGGGGCAAGTGCTGTGTGGGATGCCACCCTACTTCCATTGCTTATGCAAGGCTTCTGTGTATTGCTGCTACATGGCTTTGGGGTTCTCAGTACCATGCCAAATAGAGGTTCTTCTCTATTTTGAATGTCATGAACCAGAGATTCCCAGGAGCCAGGGGAGATTTTGTACTTCAAGGAAACTTTATTTATTTACTCTACTTGGAACAATTAGAGTGCCTGCTTCAGGATTCTGGTTTCAAGTATATGAATGACATGACTGAGTGAGAGTAACTGGGCTCTCAACGCTGGAGATGTTGGCCTGGGAGAAGACAATGGCATTGGTCAACTTATCCTTCTATTCTTGGTGGTATTTCTCCATTGTCTTGAGGTGCCTGGTGTAGGTGGTCTGTTGTAGAAGCGTACAGGAGGGCAGGGATCACTACTGCCTGGTAGATCATGAGTTTTATGCCATATCTGAGATCTTGATTTTCAAACACCCTTTTCCTCAATTGACTAAAGACTATGTGATGCCTTAAAAGTAGTGGCGAATTTTCTGCTTCCATTGCGTCTTTGTCTGCCTGCACTGCACTTTCTCTGTAACTGTAACTCTTTATTCTGCATTCTGTTATTGTTTTCCCTTGTAGAACCTTAATGTCCTGATGTAATGAAATGATCTGTACAGACAGCATGCAAAACAAAGTTTTTCACTGCACCTTGGTACATGTGACAATAATAAACCAATTTACCACTGAGTGGTGGCTCCCATGACATAGGCAATGGTCCACATTTTTCAGGGTCTCATGACGAACCTTTATTTTTGGTGGGCAGTGTGGTGCGGCAGGGGGTATGTTGGCAGAGAATGTTAGTCATGTTAATATTGAGTGCAAGGCTCATATGCTTCAGTGAATGAGTTGATAATATCTTGGAGCTCAGCCTCTGAGCATACACAAGCGCAAGTGGCATCTGCATGTTGTAGCTCGACCATTAAGGTTTGATCAACTGTGGTTTTGGAGTGTAGTTGCTATAAGGGCACCATGGTAGTGTAGCTGTTAGTGTAATGCTATTACAGCGCCAGCGATCGGGATTCAATTCCTGCCACTGTCTGTAAGGAGCTTGTACATCCTCCCTGTGTCTGCGTGGGTTTCCTCCGGGTGCTCTGGTTTCCTCCCACATTCCAAAGATATACGGGTTAGGAAGTTGTGGGCATGCTGTGTTGGTGCCAGAAGTGTGCCGACACTTGTGGGCTGCCCCCAGAATATTCCACGCAAAAAAGATGCATTGCACTGTGTGTTTTGATGTACATGTGACTAATAAAGAAATCTTATCTTAAAGTTTTAGGCTGAGCAGTTTCCCTTTAGTTCTGAAGATTAGCTTCACTTCCACATGAGGATTGTTTGAGGTGAGGTGCAACATATCAGCAAGAAAGACGGACAGAAGTGTTGGAGCTTTACTGGCAAAGTCAGAGTAGGGTCACAAACGTTAAAGTCTGGCCTGCCACCATGGTATCAGCTCTACAAAGTAGAGGATGATTTGCTGTGCTTTTGCTTTTGAGTGGTGGGTACATGATGAGAGCTATGGTGCATGTCTCCATGGCTGCAGGTTGTTGGAGATTGACACTAGGTGAAATGAACAACATGGTCAGGACCCAACTCCCACTCCCCAAGGAAAAAGCTGGCCTTATATGAACAAATGTATTGGGCATGGGGTTCTCAGGCTTGCTTCACTTGTGGACTTGCTGCAATGACTCCAATTGATTCAGGCCCCCAACTTGTGCTGCCTTCCTGTAAAGATCTGCTCCAGCACTCAAGGCCCAGACCACTTCTGAAACTCTGATTCAGGCTACAGTATTGAGAGGTGATGTGAATTCTGCTTTGCATAGCAACTGGGGAATTGCTGCACAGTTAGAGGTCTCTTAGCATTGATGTGCCATTCACAAGGAGAACCACAATACCATTTACCAGCTGTGCACTCACTGAGGTGCTGATTATTTCCAGTCTTGAATTGTAGTTCTAAAGCTATTGGATAGAGCATGAAAATACCACATGCTGTTACAGAATTTCTATCTTCAAGTTTTTTAATGTCCACTTGAATTACATGTACCTCTTAATTGAACATTTAATTTCAAAGTAGAATCTCTCAGTAATTATATTATAATTCTTAAAAGAACACATCACATCAAAAAGAACTACAGAACAGGTCAGCCTCCCTGAGGAGAGAAAACATAATTTGACATTATGGAAGATCCATTGGGTACTTCAGTAATTTCCATTGCGTCTCCATGTAAGTTTTTAAAGATTACTTGAAGAAAAGTTAGAGGACAAATTTCAAAATCTTTCATTATGTAAATTCTATATATTTTTTAAAATGGAAGATAATAGTCTAAAAATTGGATCAAGTTGCACCATGTTTTGTGTGCCACGTGATTCAACTTCAATGAAAAATTCAAACTTGGAAGACTGGAGATTTACAATGTGACTTTCATTCTGGCTTCACTGTGCACCTGGCACATGCACAGTGGTGACCAGCACTATGCAACGCACATCCAGATAGAACTCACAGGATCTTCATCCTTGAATGCAAGTCTCATGCAGAAGAAAGATTTTGCTCTGCTTTTGAGACCTGTTTCAGTATTACTTAAATCACCTTTGACAACCAGTGGAGTCTGATACTAACAAATTACCTCAGAGGGAATCCTTTTATTTATTCAGGCTCCTTCCTCAGTCCCACATCCCACTGACCTACCAATTCACCCCTCCACCAAGCCACCACTCCCTTCCATCTCAGCTATTGACCCCCATGCTACCTTTCCCTGGCCTCTAATTTCAAGACTGCCTACCCTAGTCTCCTGACCCAATGCCCCCTCTGCCTTCTAACACCTCTCTACTGAGCCA
>JARFYF010000002.1:50389765-50401380 GCA_030265395.1 Rhina ancylostomus | reverse complement strand
GATAAATACACTGTCCTGAAATATTGACTCTGTTTCTCTCCGCTCTGCCTGACCTACTCAGTGCTTCCAGCAGTTTTGATTTTGTTGTGTATCACCACTGTGCCTACTTCATCACAGAGTTGGTGGACCACTCTTTATACCTACTCAGGTTTATGGTAGATTGATGATGTAGCAGTTACCGCTTGAGTTTGATCCTGACTTTGGATTCTGTCTGTGTGGAGTTTGCACATTCTCCCTGTGACCACATGGTTTCCCCCGGATGCTCAAATTTCTTTCCACATCCCAAAATGGTGTTGGTATGTTAATTAGCTGCTGTACATAACCCTGTAGTGTAGGCAAGTGGCAGAAGAATGACAGGGGAGTCCTTGGGCATTTGAGAGAGAATAATCTTCTGAGCAACAGGGAGATAATGGGATTGATGGGATTGCCTATCTGTGAACTGGCATGGGTCAAATGATCTCCTTCCACACGGCAATAAGTAACATCTCCTTGCTCATCTTTCCTCATGACATTGAGGATGACATACATTTACAATCTGTTTACAATCTGTCTTAATGGAGAAGAGTGGACAGAATATATTTATGTCCCGTCTCACTGATAGTGCAGAGCTTTGTAAAGAAGTTAGCTTTTAAGGAAGAGGCTGCAGAAGTATACAAATTAGTGAAGATCAAAATACCTGCAGATGTTGGAAGATTGTAATTAAAAATGCACTCAGCAGGCCAGGCAACATCTGTGGAAAGAGAAACAGAGTTAACATTTCAAATCAAAGACCCTTCATCAGTCTTCAACCAGAAATGTAAATTGTTTCTCTTTGCAATGGTGCTGCTTGACCTGAGTGTTTCCAGCATTTTCCACAGATAGTTGGTGACCAGGCCAGTAATATACAAAGTGAACAAATCATCCTCTTTGTTTAAGAAGAATTGACAAATATGAAAGGCTGCTAGATGTAGGGAATTAGAGGGATCTGGATGTCCTTGTACACAGGTCACAGAAAAGCCCTGCAGGTACAGCATCCTCCTACATTCCAAAGAGGTGCAGATTGGTGGGTTAATTAGCATCAGTAAATTACCCCTAGTGTGTACATAAATGGAAAAATCTGAGGGAGTTGACGGGAATGTGGGGAGAATAAGGTCAAATGAAGTGGGTGCTTGATACTCAGCACTGGCAGAGAGTAGAGAGTGCTGCAACTTGACCTTGGGACCCTTGCCACTTAAATCATATATATCCACTGAATGCAGGATGCACTATCTATATTATGCACTGCACCAATTCATCAAGCTTCTTCAATTTCATCTCTCAGTCCCATGAGCTCTACCACCAAGAAGAAAAAAAGACCACTGGCCCAGCTGCATTTTCCCATTCCATCCAAACCAGACATGCTGCAGTTGACACACAGCACATTTCAAATCCCACCCACCATTCTGGATCCTCTTTATGAACAGCAAATAGCAGCAAATTCATGAGTCAGTTAACTGCAAAGTCCTGCATTTGAATTCAATGGCCCATCTTCCTTTGTCCTCCTCATATCTCCTACGTAATCAACCTCTGCAGAATGCTATCTCTGCAAAAGCCTTGATTCAGTTCAATTGCTCACTTGACGGCAAACTCTTGGTGAACCAAACTATTCTTTGGTGCAGATGAAATAACCCTGATGGCCAGGGTAAGCAGAAATAAAGGGGTAGTAATGCTTGGTCTTCACCTGGAGAAACAAGAGTTAGTATAGGAGTGAGGGCTCTGGACGGTCATCTTTTAATAACGGACAAGTATAAAAAGATTTCATTAACTGCAGAATTCCTACTCCTCCCACCCCTTCTGTGGTGAATACTGGGTTCATATGGTGGACCAGTGTTCCCGACAGGTGAGTTCCACTGTTCCAACACCATGGATGGGAAATTTCTTTCCTACTGAAACCTGTTGGTGCAAATTTCTGCTTTAACCAAATATTGTATCTGTACCCTTTGACTTTCCCGAATGGTGACTGACCAGTGCTGGCTTCCCTACACCCATTCCCATCCAGGAAGCACAATCCAGCTAGGAACATCAATGGCTGTGGGGGTGGAGATGGATCACTGTATTCAATAACAATATGAAAAAAAAACTTTCAGGGTTAAAATGTGACATTACTGTTCATGACTAAACATTGCTGGAATAGTTGGGCTGCAGCTTTCCATGATAATATTTTTTCTGATTTTGAAGACCAATTTGTTCCTTCTAAAGGAAACACAAAAACAGTACAACTTACAAACTCCATGCATACACAAGCCAAAGGTGGAAATAAAATGTAAACATATTGTAAAGCTGCTGCTGAATGGAAATATAAATGGGCTTATAATAATCAAATAAAAATTGAACTTGAGAAAATGTGTCCTCTGCTGAGTTATTTTAGAATGTTTGTTTCAGTGCAATTATATAAGTCCCCTTGGGATTAAATGTCTTCTGGCTGAAAAGCAAGGTTCTTTTTAACAAATTCCTGCTTATCTGGGGCAGGCAGGTGGAATTGTCTGAAGGTGAGCTCTGTCCTCTAGTTGCAACAACCGAGAACGTTTGACTTGCTCGATCAAATAGGCACCAGGAAATTTTCTTTAGAATGAAGTATAAAATAGCTATAGAATGATTTTAAGCAGATCATTATATTTCCTCAGATGACCCTGCTTATCAATAATGTCCTTACAAATAAAAAGATTTTATCCCCTCCAACACACATCTATGGCACAAGTTCAACATCACTGCATGGTTGGGTCAAAGTTACAAAATCTTTCACTTGACCACATGGAATAGATGAACAATCTCAAGGGTTGCAGGGTTTCTACTGTTAGAAAAACATGCTATATGGATATTTGAGTGAGAAGAAACATTCCCTTGATCAAAATTCAATCAGCTGTGAATCAGCTGATCACTTCAGGTATTGGCAACATGAGTTTATTCCCCAGACCTGTGTAGTCTTTTTAAAAAAAAATCCTTTGTATCCATTACATAAGCTACCATTTAGTACTGATTAATCCTGAATCATGCAATCTTGTTGGAATTGCGTATAAATTGTATTGTGCTTGTTTGGTAACAATGCCATACTTTCACTTCTTTCAAGTCAACAAAATTAATTAATTAATTCTGCATGTAGTGTTGTTATGAAAGTAGAACAGAATCCTGAGACATTGGGTGAACGATAATCAATGCTTTCCAGGCTTGTAAGATTATTTATCATCATACTTAGGTTCTGTCTGTCCATTGATTATAAAGGTTGTGCTAAATATCAAATTTAAGAGAATCTGGAGAGTTAAACCAGTTTCATTTTCTTCAGTGCAGAGAAAATTACTGTAGGGTGCATTGGATAGGAAGTTTACAGTAGCCAACCTGAAACATCTCCAGTTCCTGACTGTCATAACTACTTTTATGTTCCAAGTAATTCCTTTGTATATTTTAAGTTCAATATAATGTGACAAAATATTGATTATTTGCTAGTTTTCAAAGTTGTTAAGCGTTTGTAAAGGTAGTAAGGCATCTGCTTACTACCAACACAAAAGGCTGCATCCTGTTGAATTATTAGTTTAGATTATGTACTAAAATTATAAGATGGAGTGGGCCACTGAAATCAAATAGTTCAATGCAAGTGAGAACTTTACCATCAAGTCAGGTTGACAGTTTTTGTGTTTACGATTCCTTCAATTTTAGCCATGTTATTATTTTGAGAAAATATTGGAAGTTTAGAAGAATCATCAAAATACATCAAGGATGTTGGTACAATTAGGTACATTTTAAACCATATGCAATTTGGTGGCATCCTTCAGGTTGATATTTTTTGACTAACATGCAAGGTCAATCGCCCTTGCAAGGTTTAGTGTTCCCATCAAATACAAGGAGATCCTTGATGGATCTTGCCTGTATTTGGGTTCACTGTTATCCATCCTCATGACAGCAGCTAGGTTATAGGAACATATATACCCAGACTGTATAGAATTTCAGGAGTGTATCCTTCTTGATATCTGCAGCTGACATCCAAACAACTCATGAATATTTCATGAGCAGTACTAGTGGTTGTGAGGGTCAGCATTCATACCTGCATCCAATCTTCTTCTACAACGTAATGGCCGAACTCTCATTTCCCAATTCTTTTGTGCTTTAATGTGATCTGGAGACATTCATGGAGCCCAAGGTAGGGAGGTGCTTCATTGACTTGTGCAATCCCAGAATTTTACAGTGCAAGAGAAGACCCTTTGACTCATTCTATTGTCATCTGTCCCCTGAATAAGCGATCTGTTTGGCCCCATTTTCTTGAACTTTCCACACCAGTTATTATCTTTCCAAAGGTATTTGGGTTTGAACACTTAGAGGCATTTACCTCCATACCTGAATCCAGTTCCCCAATAAAAATCAATCCTCCTGATTGCTGCTGCATCCTCGATATTAACCCATCCTAAATCTTCTGACTTCAGTGAGTCGGTGCCAAACTGGCAGGTGGATGAAGAATGGGAACGCAATTTTCTTGACACAAAACTTTTTCACTGGGTTGATCCATGGAAAGGGGGAGGTGGCGGCAAGTCTTATGTGGAGAGATAAAGCAGACGGAGCCTGTAGTCTCTGAAGTTTGGAAGAATGAAAGGTGACCTCACTGCAAAAGGCAGAATTCTTAAAGAGTTTAGCAGGATAGATGGGAAGCATTGTATCAGAGTCGCAGTTTCAAGGGGTCAACTATTTACAACTGAGAGGATATTGCTTCACCCAATGGGTAGTGAATATTTGTGATTCTCTATCCAAGAGGGTTGTGGAGGCACAATCAATAAGAAGATTTAAGGTATAGATGTGTCCATTTTTAGATGTTGAGGGAATGTGTGGTTAATGCAGGAAAGTGATGCTGAGGTAAAAGATCAGCTCTGATCTTATTGAGTGGGTATTCAGGCATGAGGGGCCAAATGACCCACTGCTATGATTTTTCTTTTGATCCCTTCACTTCCTTTACCCATGACTCGGCGGATGACATTGGCAGCTGCTGCCTCTGATTTCAAGCCCCGTGCAAATTAAAGAATGGCTGAAATCCTGAGCCTCACTCAGCACGCGAACATGCAGTTGACCTTCACCTCTGGTCCCACCAAAATATCTGGGATCAGGGCAGGGTTTGCCAATTTAAGTGGTACCTCTGATGTACTCTGTTAATTTGGAGTCCAACATCATCAAACAAAAAGACAAGGGGGCAGCAGAAAGCTGGATGCTTCTGAGTAGCTCCCACCAGAATGAGCTGCAGAGCAGTTAATTGCAAGAGGGTGTCCAGAACAAAAAAAAAATTGCAGGTTTAGGTCAGTGGGACTCTCCAAACCTAGAGACTGACCCCTGAGAGTCCATTTGTAGTCCCTCCTCAAGTCCAGATGCCAGGATCATCTTGGCATCCAAAGAGTGGCTGAAACTGTGAGGCTTGCCCAAGTGGTGCAGTCAAGAGCAGTATGATGTGAAGGAACATCCTGCCAGCCCACCTCCTCAAGTACTAGTATGAGGCAGATTCAACATGCAACCTACATAAGCACACAAAAACTCCCCATTGTAATTCCTCCAGGCAGTGACAAGGAGGAATGCCCCTTCTGCCCCTTCCACTACATTCCCAGTTGTTTTACTTTGGAACATAACACCACAGTAAGGAATTCTGAAGCCAATAAATGGTTGTATTTGGTCACTGAAAAACCTGATCCAATACTGACTGACAAACAGAAACATGTGCTTTCTAGCAAAGTCAACTGTAAAGTGATTAGTAGAGGGGGTGGGAGGGTGTTCTAACCCTTCCCCCCCCCCCACCCACTCCCCCATTTCAGTTCTGGTATCATCAAACAGATAGTGCCCTCCTAGATGCTGTAGGGGCTGGATATTAATAACATTAATTTTAGACGAATGCTATTGATTTATTTTCCTCATTAGAAAATAATTAAAATGCACAATTAAGCAAATGAAATAAACCTTGAAAACAATCGTGAATTCAAAATATTATATCAATTCAGTTGAGATACTTTTAGCCATACAATCTATATTTCACGAGAAAAGACAGGAATACAGAGAAAATACAGAATGATTGCTAAAATCTCACCGAGCCAATACATAATTTTAGACACAGACTGTGCTTTGTTAATAACGTTAAGCATCCTTTAAGAAAGTCATAAGTTACTGTGGAAATAAAACTGTCCGGCGAATTACAACCACGCAGAGACTGTTAAGAAGCCAAACAGAAAGCGTTTTCTCCGGACTCTGGTCTCTGTTTAACAGTTGCAGGGACCGAGCGATGCCGAGTGAAGACGATCAGAAGATCCTTTATTGTCCTGGTTTCAAAATCACCTATGTATATAAATCCAAACAGGAAACAATACCGACCGAAGTGGGAGAACACAGAACCGGCGAATCGAGCATTGTTATAACACAAACCGATTATTCCCAGATTAGTAAACTGCACCAATATTGTTCCGGTGACGTGAACGGTTCGAGTTCAGTGCCGGTTGCTCCATTCATTCGGGATCCAGTGTTGTGTGGAGGGCTCTAAAAATAGACATTCGACGTCCTCCCCCATTCAGAATCACACTCTGGGTTCGAGTAGGTCCACAAATTAGAGTACGCCTATACAGCATTCCCAACAGTCCTATACTGCTCCCTAATGCACACATGTATGGAGGGCGATGCGGTGAAAATAAAACTATTACTGCTCAATGGCGAAGCGAGGGCTGGCCTTAAACAAAAAAAAAGCCCTGAGTGATCAATAGTTGGCCGGCTGCTGCGAATTGCTGCAGTGTTTCCAGAGTATTACCCAAAAAGGATTGGTGTGGATTGACATGTAAAAAAAGGGGCAAGCCAGATGTCAGATGAGCCTAACAGAAAGAATCCAGGGCTGGGGGATCTGCAAGAGCTGGAGGAGGATGCTGCGGCAAGTCGTGTACTCAGGGCTGAAGGGATGTTTTTACTGGTTGGGATTATTCGTGAGCAGACACCCCGTCTTTTTTCTGACAGTGCCCTCCATCCTGTCCATTCTGTTCGGGGCGACCTTCCTCAATAAATTTCAGCGTGAAACTGACCTGGAGTTGCTGGTGGCGCCCAAACACAGCCTGGCCAAGATCGAGAGGACCCTGGTGAACAGTCTTTTCTCTATCAACCAGTCCAAGAACAACCTGTACTCGGCTCTGCATACCCCGGGCAAATACGGAAGGGTGGTACTCACCTCTCTCTCGGGCGCTGATATCCTGGAGAGAGCAGATCAGATCTTGCAGATGCACAAAGCCGTGCTGCAGATGCGAGTCAACGGCTCGGGTTTCAGTTATTCTTTCTCTCATATTTGTATGTTGCGGAATAGAGACAAGAGGTGTGTGCTTGACGATATCATCGAAGTGCTGGAGGACCTGAGTCAAGCCGCACTGGCTAATAATACAGGACCGAGGAAGTCACTGCGATACCCAAACACTGAATTAAAGGTGAAACCTGTAGTTCATTTTTATGAAATAGCCATTGATGACATGCTTATATATTTTGATGTAGAATCCGTCAGGACTAGCGAAACATGCACGCACAGCCACATCGCGGGGCTTTGCCATTTGCTCTGTTTTGTAGACTCGGTAATGGGATCTCTTGGTGCGCTTCACTGTTGTGTCTCTCATTAGCTAAATTAAAAAGGAACACTAATCAATCGTAAAATATGCTAATTATAGGACCGAAGGAGAAGTTTACCATAGTTTCAAGAGTGCAAGTGTCACATGAACTATTTCGGACATGAGGCACATCAAGAGTTAGCAGCAGGGATTAGTAGTGTGGAGGAGCTGGTACTTCGAGGTGCATCAGAAGTCCAGGATTTTCCCCGTGTATTGCAGCTTAAAGATGTGACACAGGAACACGAAGTGCGCAGCCAGAACAAAACAGCAGCAAACTGATACTGAAATAAACCGCACGACCATAACCAAAATTTTGAAATTTTCTTCCCAATTTGTAGTTCAATCATCTGGATATCCTAAATCTAAAGATAGTGTTTACGTTTTGAAAAGCAAGTAAACAATTGCTCTTCATTGAACTAACGTTAGCCCCGAACTTGGCGTGCGGGATTTAAACATTTCTGGAATAAGGAACTGCAGAGCCCAAGTATGTTGGAAGGTTAGTCCAGCAGGTTGTAAGGGCAGGTGCGGTTAAAGTGCGTGAGGTTTCAACTGAGCCGTTTGGGGTATTAGCTTGTGATAATCATTCAAGATCACTGTCCCGCAAGGATAGTGATGAGAAATGGCTGGTCACAAACTTTCTGTTACACTCAGACCTCAGATTAGATAGGGAATCAGCAAAGTGCAGGAATGGACACCCTTCAGAGTATTGCCAAACACTTGACTTAAGTATGAAAGAATAAAGAATATGAATGTGTGAAAACGTTTTGTTTTGTGAGGGCAGTTAATGAAACAGGAACCCTGAACTAGGGGACCATGCTTTGACCATGCAATTAAACTTCGCATTGATGCATGTGTTAGATATTCCCCTGAGAGTAATATATCACATTGTGGGGATAGTTGTGGAGGAATTGGTTGGCAACACATCGATTATTTTGTTGCACTGGAAATTAATACTTCAAACTTTTGCCGTTATGTTTAATTGCACGCATTCAGCAGTGGAAAAACTTCATGACAAGTTTAATGTTGCTTGCTGCTGTACATTCACTTGCTCATAAATCTTGTAATGGAACACTTCTGTGAGTTTTTCTACCTCAAGACGTTAATACGGTTCCCATACTTTTTCGTGGTCAGGAAAAGCAGTAGAAAGCAAGGAGTGCCTGCAATAGTGTAGATAAGTAGACACATTTCCAGTGCCAGGATCCAACTCACTAAAAAGCATTCTGAGTTAATATATCTCTTCCAGTTGTGGTGCATGCAGATATTGTGAACAAAGAATATCCAATTAAGTGAAAGAAGTCTTGAGTGCCATCTTACAATGCTTGAAGGAGCAATCAAGAGTTATTTTCTGCATGAAATCAGGCTTGTACATCATTGGCAGTGAGTGAATGTGTTAGTGTGCAAATTTTGTGCAGATGAAGCTGCTATTGGGAACAGTTTTTCAGTACATGAATTACAAGTGGGCATGTTTGAGGTTACATGCACATGTGGCGGATTCTTTAACAATTTGAGTATGCTGTGTAATAGGTTATATATGTTATATTGGTTCAGTGTGAAGGCTTTCAATTACTACTCCAAGTTTGTATGTGGATGGGGTGGAAGAATTTAAATAACTTTGAAAAGATATGTGTGTTAGTAAGAAGCATTAATCTTTTCTCAGCAAGTTCAGCAGCAATGTAAGCAGAAAAGCATCAATAAAATAATGCCTCTGCAGTAGACACATGAATTGCATCTATTGTGCTGCATCTTCCTGTGAGAAGCTGTAGCAGTGGGCATTTACAACATGAAAAAAAGCTCGGCATATCCGCTATACCATTGGTTTTATTCAAAACAAACTAGGTGACTTGTCTCTCAGGTTCTTTCTTGATATCAAAGCTTTTAAACAGTGAATGGAAAGAGCCAAAAACAAATACCGCCCCATAGGAGCTGCCGCAAAACAACACATTTCACGATATATGTCAGTGATAATAAACCTGATTCTGATTCTAATTAACATTGCATTTTCTATCAAAATTTGCATTTAAAACTTATTGTGATGATTGCTGCTGCCTTGGTTTATAGGAAGCCATGAGCTTGAAAGGAGAATTAATGAGATAAAGTCATTTACCAAGAGCATTTCATCAATGTTACCTTTCTAAATGAGACCCTACAGTAATTTTCCTCACAGTAACTGTACCAATCCAAAACAATAAACCTAAACAAACCTAAGGTTGTTAACTGTTGCCTCAAACAACAAAGGAATAAACTGAATATTAGAGATGAGATTGAATCATCCTCAACTTTTTCCAGCTTTCACAATTCAAACTCCTTTCTCTGTTCCCCAGCTCAGTGGACTGCCCTCTCTTGGTAGCACTCTTACTTTTTGCAACTCCTGCAGTGGTTTATTGTTTTATCCCATGTTGTCAGCTCCAGAATCCCATAAGGGCGCACTCCTACCACTCACTTTGCTTCTTTTCAAAATTATCTGCAGATCTGGGGACAGCTTTCCAATATATACAGTATATTCAAATCTTTAGCTCTCCAGCATGTCTCTCAATCTCACTGCCTTTCTGCTATAGGTTTGTGTTTTTCTGCTGCAGTTTCTTTTGGATAAACATTTGTACTGACCTTGCCCTATCATTCAACTTTTCTGGTTTCCAGTCCCCAGTGCCTTAAATGGCAGTTATGAAGCTTATGACAGATTCTGAGAGCTCAACATTACAGGAAACCCAGAGGTGCAGGGTTAAAATCTAAAAGAAAATTAGGAAAGCAAAGGGAAAATAATGTTGGTTTCAGACTTTTCTCATTGGCAAGGAACACAGAGGAATGATTAACAGAATTATTAGTAACAGAATACTAGTGATAGTGGGATTCCACAGGGTTCAGTAATGTGTCCCTTTCTCTTTGTGGTCTATATTACAATTATTTGGCTAAAAGAAGGACGCAAGGTTAAGGAGTTTTTGGAAAACATAAAATCTGATAATATGGTTGATAGGAAGGAAATTGTAAACAGCGGGAAAGCATCAATGGATGAGTTAAGAATTCAATTCAGGGAAGTGCTTTTTCAAGGGCAAAGAAGATGGGAGAATTTGCAATAAGTAGTGGCATACTGAAAAGAATAGACAGATAGAGGGGTCTTGGATTGCATGTCCTTAAATTCCTGAAGGTAGCAGGGCAGTGGTTAAGAAGGTACACAGCATGCATGCTTTTATTGGCAAGAACTATAAAAGAAGGGACATCAGCTGGAACTGTGTAAAGCAGTACAGGAAATAGCTTGAGTGAGTGTCGTGTACATTTACAAGAATGCTATCAGAGCTAGAGAATGATAGTTAAGAGGAGAGAGCAGCTAGGAAGGGGCTGCTCTCTTTGGGAGAACAAAACCTGAGGGAAGATATAATTGAAGCCTATCAAATTATCAAAGGCCTTGAGAGGGTAAGCTGAAAGGAACCATTCCACTTAGCAGAGAGGGCAATAAACAAGGGACAGCAATTTCAGGTAGAGGGTTTACAGAATGCTGGGAGAGTATTTTTTTCATCCTAAGAGCAGTGGAGGCTAAACTCACTACCTGAAAGGAGACTGGGGGCAAAACTTTCATCACATTTAAAAAGGTACCTGGGTAAGCACTTAAAAAATAATAATCTAAGCAGTGGACTGAGAGATGGGAAGTGAGATTAATCTAAATAGGCCCATTTTTGTCAGTGTGAATTTGATGGGCCAAATGGCCTCCTCTCAATGCCTTAAATTTTAATGGTTCAATGTATCATAGTGATGTCCTATTCTGAAAATAGTGTCAATAATCTCACCAAGAAATGAAGAGATAATCTCCTCTTGGGTGAAAACACCCAGAAAAGTGCTCAGAAATCTATTGTCAATTTTCTACACCATTACATTGTACTTTTCAAAGTTGTGTGTATGAATTTCGAGCCTCTTATTTCTAATCCCCTGTTGTGGTGGTATAACATCATCCAAAATCTTCACTCGTTTCACTCCAGCCACTCTAGCCCATTGACTAGAATTCTTTTGTCAAGGTTCCTA
>JARFYF010000002.1:50325317-50337123 GCA_030265395.1 Rhina ancylostomus | reverse complement strand
TGTGACCCAGATGCGCACAGCCTGAAAAACTAAATGTATGCACCTGATAGATTAAGGATTGTAGAAAGCTCATTATTGTACTTATATCAATTCTTAAAGTAGTACAAACCTATTTCACAAAGCACACAAATTCCTTCATGTCAAATTGACCAAATCTGTGAGGGTTTGTGCAGAGCAGAGAGTAAACTGGTAGAGGATTACACCCCATTCCAGCTGGAAACCCACCATTCCAGTCAGTACAAAGGGGTTGAATCTACAATTATGGTAGAATGACTGTACCAGTAAGAAAGTTAAGTTCCTTGCTCCCCTTGTTGTACATTGTATATTAAGACATATTTCTAATATTTTTGAATGTTTTCCAGACTACATTCATTTCTTGCTGACTACTAGCACTGGACTCAGCCATGATCAGTTTGCTTTTAAGAAATGCAGGCTAACTTTATGTTAGTGCAAGCTAATTATAAATGGAACTAACCACTTCTCACCCAGTGTTAAATTTTTCTGTCAATAAACAGTACAATTAGCAACAGCTGGGTCCTCTAATGTCAAGCGCATAAGCATCATATAGATAAAAGCTGTCCACAAATCAACCAGTGCGTTAGTTATGGATTGGGATCCCTGCTGTGGCATTCTGGAGCTTTTAAAACTAGCTGCTTCCATTTTATCATGTCCACTTTCAGTTTTCTGTTTTCACTGCAGTCAAAACATGATATCCATCATTATTTTCTAACTGTAATTTCTTAACTGTTTTGAAGTATATGAACAGTTAATTCCATTAAATGACAGAGGTTTCTATTTGTGTCTTTGATTCTAATGTACCATAGTGATTATGTCCAGAGGAAATGCCTGCATATTGCTTGAGTCCCTTCCTTTCTGGCCACTGTTAGATAAGTTCTTAACTTTACTTCTACAGACTGACAGTATAGTTACAAACACTGATACAACTGCTGACAGCTGTGTGTCTATCATCCTCCTTGATTTAGAATGGTGGGAGACACTAACTGGAAAAATAAATTGAGGATGTACTCTGTTATCATACTGTGAGTACACACTTTACTTGCTATATTTTAAATATTTCTTCTGGGAAATTAACAATGGTGTAGTAGTATTTTGCAAATACTTTGCAAAGATTTGTATAAGTTTTAGTTAAAGCCACATAGTAATGATTAATTTACACCATGATAATCCATATTTTTTAAAAATGTGTATTAAGCAGCTTTATGCCATGCAGAATACTAAATGAAAGCTATTACAAAAATAATTTTAACTATTATGTGAATTAAATGAAAATTAATGATCACTGCAATCATAGTTAACATAGATAGATATTTAAATTTATAAATGAACAACTGGGTCCATTGTTAGTTCACTCTCACAAGTACAAGACTATAATAGTCTTAACTGACTTAAAGACATCTTATATATACATTTTATTTTAAATTGCCACATGACTAATAATGGACATGTACACTGCATGTATTTTGTGCTCTGTAACCATTTCCCATCATATATTGTACACCTTCGGTGTTGATATTAGGTCAGTAACATCACCTATTGTTAGTGATCTGTCACAATTCTACACTAGCTGTTCTGACATTCTGTAACATAATGATTATACACTGAAATTTTGTCCAGAATTGCATTATTTTGTTACATATAAAGAAAGAATGTAGTATTTGTCATAAAGATAAGTCACTATAAATTGATTTGGGGATAACTGCTAATTCCATTAATGAAACTGGCAGACAGCATATCCATTTGGAAGGCCAGGACTCATTAAAAGCAGCACAATAGCACAATAGTTTGTGCTGCTATCTCACAGGGACCTGGTTTTGATCCTGTCCATGGGTGCTGTCTGCACACTCTCTGTGACCATGTTTTTGTTTCCTCTGCATGTTTTTGTTTCCTGCTACATCACAAAGATGTGCTGGTAAATTAATTGACCTTATAAATTACTGTATTGTGTCAGTTAATGGGCAAGAAGAATCAAAGGGGAGATAATGAGCATGTGTGAGAGAGAATAAATTGCAGGAATACAGGAAAATAATGAGAGGGAATGGGAATAATGGCATTGCTCCTCTGGGAGCTGGCATAAACCCAATGGGTCAAATGGCCTTCATTGGTGAGCTGCATGCCCCAAGCAGGAATCCAACTGAAATTCACCAGAACTGCGCAGACTGAAGAGAGTCTGGGAAGCAGGCAGGTAGGGTGCATGGACAGGATTGGGGGACCGGTCATGGATGGTGGAGGAGAGTGTCGTGAACAGGTGAACAGTAAAGGCAACCCACATTTTTTTCTGGAGCAAAGGCGTTCACCAGACTTTGAAGAAGAAATTGCTGCAAAACTTTTAAGGGACAATTTTATTTTTGTGAGGACTTGAGGTCTCTTTAAGAGGTTTGTTACCTTTTCCTTTTCACAGTCTGATACAATCAACTAGTCAGTATAGTACATGTACCAGCCAGTTTTCCCTCAGTTGCATGTTGTAATATCTGATTTGCATACAACAATGTAATTCACCCTTGCATCTGGACTGCCGAATGGACGGACCCAATAAATGCACCAGTAGAGCAGAAATTTCAACTTAATTTCCACATCACCCCAATACTACTGGGTCAGTCAAATTAAAGTCTGTACTTTAAACTGTATGCAAGACTTTTTTTTAAGAAATGGATAACTCTTTTTCACTAAAACCAGATAAAACAGTATCAATGTTTTTGCTGTTCACGCCTCGAGATTTTTCTTAAGAAACAAACTTCTGCAAAAGACAAGAATTGTAACTACATCAACTGTATATGCTTTTAACAACAACAGTAGCTTGAACTTGTGTGATTTCTTCCACACAGCAAAACATATCAAGGCACTTCACTAGAATGTGATCAAACACAATTTGACACTGAGCCAGAGAAAAAGATATCAGGCCAGATATCCAAAACCTCGGTCAAAGAAAAAAAATTTAAGAAGTATTTTAAAGGAGAGAGCCTTGGTGGTTGAAAGCACTGCCACCAGTGTTAAGTCAAGTAAAGAAATGCTAAAAGCCCATATCATTAGTGAAATAGCAATACGTTATGTTGCTGGTACCAATTTTTGAGCAATATTGGAAAGATAGATTGTTGGAAGTAAACATTGAATCATTATATCATCTGCCAAACTTCCAATTGCCATATATTTCTTTCCACTGTCATCTCGGGAACTATTACTAATATGATTCACAACAAGAATGACTAAATAAATAATAATTTATATGTATCAGTTTAATCAAAACAAAATCCTCACTTCACTATGTAAGTATCCTCTGGACACAGTAGGATACATATCAGGAAATCTTGGCTTACTTCCATGAATTATAGTTTTTTTTGAATTACACCCTGTCTGTATCTCAGTATGGTTTCCTGTAAGACTGACAACAGTATTATCTTTCACATATGCATGTTATTATATTTGTAATGTTCTGTCAGTCTACTTAATAATACTTTTCTAAACTTTTATGGAATTCTGAATCTTTTCATATGTAAAGGAGTGGTCTGTCAATGTAAGTATTATTACATAGCAATACCAACTTGCAATTTAAATATTATTGACAATTTTAGCATGACAAGAAGATATCTATCAAAAGAAAATCTATTATTCTTAATTAATGGATTCTATAATCTGAATACTAACACCAGCATTGTAATTATTTAGTAATTTGATTATACTGGATACACATTATGCTCTGACCACGTTAGCTACTTAAAGTGATTGCAATCAATGACACTGTAGTAATACCTCATTATCACTGAAAGCTTTCTAAACATAAAACAATGAATATTCCATGTGCCATATTGATGTGATTGATGGCTTAAAAGTGCTAATTAGCTCATGTGTTCCTCTGGGTATAAAGATTGAAAGAAAATTTTAAATACAAGTGTATAAAAAGAACTCAATTTCCAATATCTGATGCTATTTATAAACAAGTTTGAGATTGTAATACACTTCTTGTAATATTCAATATCTTCCTGCTGAGTAATCAGACCTTGTATTAACATGTGTAGTGAAAGAATTTATCCTCCAATATCCTGTCAAAGTTCATAATTGGTATATTGTGAGTAGTGAGCAATGATATCATAAGGAATGATGCAATCCAATCCGGTTTCCAGACCAGATCCAACCAGCCTGTGAAACTCATGCTGTCATTCCCATCTTACTGCTCCTGAAATAAATGATAGAATTGTCACACTGGTCTCAGTGACCAACCTCAGCAGAAGAAAGTCTACTATTTTCAAAGCTCAAGAGCTCACAGTGAAAGGGGAGCATTTCTAATTGAACAAAAAGGATTGAAAATGGATAGACTGGCAGGAGAGCTCTATATAATATTGGTTCCCATCTAATCCCACCTCAGCCTAGGCAATTAGCTAACATCTGTATTTAATAGATGAAACATCTGCCTACAAAAAATGTTTATAATACCATTCACAGCAGAATATTGTTCTCAATACATAAGAGGCAGCAGCTACAGTGCAGTAATTCATTTTACTATGCATTCATAACTTGAAATAGTTGACACCAAAAACCTTTGGGTCTGTTTGGTCAATTTAGATTTGACAGACATCTTTACCAATTTTTTTTACACTAATGAATTAAATAAAATGGTTCTGACACTGAATGAATAACAAAATTACTGTTCAGGCAGACATCACAGTTACATGACAAATTCACACACTGTAGTATTTTATCTCTTCGCCTTTATCTTTGAGGTTGTAATTACTATTTTTACTAATGTTGTTTTACTCACACCCACTGAGCTGCTTTCAAAATGATGGACTTCCCAGTGCTGAGTCTGTGCAGCTGAGCTTCCCTGATTAAAAACTGTGCAATTTGGGGCAAGAAACAAAAAAAAGAGCTAAAATATGTGAATTAGTTGTCTTTCGAGCTACTCCCCTGCATCTGATACCCTTCATTACAGTGGCAGCTGGAGGTGCCAATCATGTAATGGTGGTTTGGTCTTTTCATGGAGCGGGAGCATGTCAGATCCAACAGGCCACTGGTCCAGTGGGCTTTTGCAATGCAATGGTGGTAATGTTCACACTCACAAGTACTTTTTTCCAAATGCTTAAAAGATTACCGGCTTTGAAATTTCTATATTCAAATCCTAGAATAATGGCTGTGTTGCAATTTCAGTTTATTAAATATTGACTGACAACTTGGATTGCATTAAGCCACTGTAGTGACAGCTGCCAATGCACAGCACACAAACCCAGAATGAAGAAAGCCATACATACTGTATGAGATACTTTCAATAATGGCTACATCAAACAATGTAATCAGATGTTTTTGTCACCATACAGTTCAGGATGCAAGTATTGTTTTTACTAAACTTCTTTCATTTAAGTCCATACAGGATAATAACATTTGATATTTCCCAATTGTTTGCTCCATTCTGCTGCTCAGCTTATTCTCTATGGTTTATTCCTCTCTTTTTGTGCTTCCAACCAATAAAATTAAGCATCAATCAACCACCCTCTATTATCTGGAGTCATTTTTTTTATTCTGCCAAGCAAATGAGTGAACTAGTTTGAAAGGACTAAAACCAAAGAATTTAAAAATAGCAGTAAGTAGATTGCACATTTAGCCTGAAGGTTTGAGTAGGAAGTTTGATGTCTAAAATTTTATCAGCTTCTGACTGAAATCTAACCCACCCAGTGTGTAGACAGGGTAGATGCTTATTGTACATCTTGCCCTGTTCGAGGAAATGAAACCAAAGCATTCTGCTAAGTGTATTAGTTAGAAGTCTAAAGCTGTTGGACAGAAAAAGGAGAAAAGTCAGATAGGAAAAATATTAATAAAGATCTGTGCCAAGAATTTCTTCGGGATATCAGTCTCCCTGTAGGCATGGCTTTGACAGAAGCATTTGTAAACCCGATCTATCCACTCAGATGGGGACTCTGTTAGGAAGAATTCCAAAGAAACTATCTGCTAATCTCATTATTAAATGATTAATTAAAAGCTAACACTTATTAAAGGTCAATTCTGTAGACAAAACACAATGTAGTAAGCTAGTAGGTGAATTTATCATATTACCTCTACACTGATATTTTTATGATGGCAGATGAAGATCAATGTGCCACTGCTGTTGTGCGATCTTAACAAGTAATTTTAACTTTTTGTATTGATGTTAAATGACTGACATACTGGCCACTTATGTACCAACCACAGTTTTTTTTACATTGAAGATGATGACCAATGTCCCAAACCGTGGTTCAAACATGGAATGGTCAGTATATATTGATAATGAAGTGGTTTCATAGGTTAAAATCCATTATTTCCTGCTTTTGAAGCACACCTCATTAGAGTATGACTTTTATTCAGAACACATTGGAAAATTAGAGTGCATTCTTTATATGGATAAAACTATATCACATAAATAAGATATAAATTTACTGAGCAATACTTACAACTTCAGCGATCCCATTTTTATATGTATATTTTTGGAATTAGAGTGTGGAAATTTGGGATGATCAGTGTGTAACAAATTAAAACTTATGAGAAAAAGCATTTTTTCCTTTCTGCTTAAGACTGTGAATAGTGAAACCCAAATACAAAACAGAAACCCAACATCAAGATATTTTTCAGACAATGAACGCAAAAGTAGTAATAATAATCATAGGCACAAAAGGAGATTGGTCCCCAAGTTGTTGTGACAGTCAAGAAATGTTGCCAGCTGTTTAGACTTGTTCTTGAATGTTCAATGTCTATGACATTTGCCACTGCAAGTTGAAAGAGTGAAAAGGAAACAACAGCCCCCTCTACAGGATATCCAACTGAACAGGATAAGTAACTGTAATTTACTAGAATAAAGAATTCTGAAATTAACAGTACAAAGACTGAAGAGAGAGGATAATTAGAGCAGGTACATTCAATATCAATTCAAGGACAGAAAGAAAAGTAGGGAAAGTTTAGAATATGTCCAAAGTACACAAATAAACTCAGTCCCTTGAGCCTGCTCCATCAGTGAATAAAATCACAGTTGATCTGATGTTAACTTCATCTCTGCATTCCACCAATCCTAGTAACCTTTCGCCCCCTCACATCATGAATCAATCTATCTCTATCTTAAAAATATTCAGACTCTGCTTCCACTGCTGTCTAAAGAAGAGTTCCAAAGACTCACAACTCTCAGAGAAAAATAGTTCATCTCAACTGTTGTATATGGCAACCCTTCAATTTTGAAAGGTAAGTGAGAGAAAAAAGAAACCAAGTGAAAGGGGATTCTTAAATTAACATTATATTTTTAAAAAATCTTCAACAATTAGTATCTGACTTTACACTGGTAACATTATTTTACAGTGCCAGAGAAGTCCACTGGCTTTATTAACTCACCTTGCTAAATGAATTGACTTAATTTGGTGACTTCAGTTCATACCTGCCCTGCAAGTACAGAAACTCAATGCTGCTCATTGCATTTGAATTGGAATCCAGCAGCAAGAAGCCATTTTCATGAAACTTGTAGCAGAAGGGTGCACATTGGACAGCAACATTTTGGCTTCTGTATTTAATCACTTAACTGGCCTTACCTGCACTTGCTGTACTGTTAACTGCACTTGCTATACTTGTTGAACTTCACTGTAATTGCATGACTGCTAACTTGAGAGCAAATTATGGGTTACTAACAATGCAGCAATTTACAACAAGGCAATAAGTATATAACTAATGGCAGTGTACCAATCATAGTGGTAACTGATGGGTTTGCTTGCCATTATACACTGTCCACACTTCATTCAGTTTTGACCACACTACTTTAGAAGTAAAGAACAGCATCTTAGGATGGATAACTTGGCACAAGTGAAGGAGAGACTTTGGAGTACTAATGGGAATGATAAAGTTGAAAGTTAGAAAACAGCAATTAAAAATGTATATTTATACTTCAGTTTATTCAGAATATGTTTTTCTTATAACACAACATTGTGGAGATACTATTCCTATGATAACAAAATTCATAACCATATTAACATATCTCTTGTACAAACAGGAAATAAAAGCCTTGATTACAATTACACTGTTATTTTGGAAATGGAAATGCTACTATCCAGAAAACATTATTTGTATATTGGTGATGTTAAGTGGCTTTTCATAGCACAATGCCAGATGTTACTATAAAATATGATATCCTTCAAATGTTATAAATTAATGATTGTTAATTATAATCGGGGCTGTCAATTAATCACCATTAACAAGTGCGATAAATGCAAAGCAAAGTTAATGGATTAATGTTACTGCATTACTTGCACATGTGGATATAAAAAACATACTAAAAAACATGTTTTTGTGAGGAAGATTATCTAAGGCCACAGCAGGACATAGATCAGATGAAAATCTGGGCGGAGCATTGGCAGATAGAATTTAATCCTAACAAGTGCTAAATGATGCATTTTGGGAAGTCAGATGAGGTAGGACATGCACAGTAAATGCCAGGGCACTAAGGAATGTTGATGAACAGAGGGACCTTGAAGTTCAAGTCCATTGTTCACTGAAAGCGTCAACACAGGTCAATGTCGTGGTGAAGAAGGTAAACGTCAGAGTACAGTGTATAAAAACTGGGACGCTATGTTGCAACTTTACAAAAAACTGGGTAAACTGCACTTGAAGTATTGTGTGCAGTTCTGGTCACCACACTATAGGAACAATATGGTTGGGCTGGAGAGAGTGCAGAGGACATTCACCAGGATGTTGCCTGGATTAAGGGACTTTAGTTATGGGAAAAGGTTGGATAGGCTGGGTTTGTTTTCCCTGGAGTGAAAGAGGCTGAGGGGTGATCTGACAGAGGTAAATAAAATTACAAGAGGCATCAATAGGGTAAATAGAATCTTTTTCCCATGGTTGGTGTATCAAAAGCAAGAGACCATAGGTTTAAGGTGAGAGGAAGGAATTTTAAAGAGGGTTTGAGGGGAATGCTTTTTTTGACACAAAGTGGTTGACATCTGGGGTAGTGGAGCCAGATACAATCACCATATTTCGGAGACATTTAGTCAGGCACTTATATAAAGTAAGGTTTACATGAGGTATGAACAAAGTGCAGGCAAATGGGATTAGGGCAGATGGACAAAAAGGTTGGCATGGACCTGTGGGCCAAGGGCTCTATTACACTGCTGTACAACTCTATGATTCCATCACTCCTCTATCCTGAAGCCCAATTAAACCAAATCTCACGTTCTACTGTTATATAAACTAACTCTGACTGTGCCTCAGTCTTTGACAAGGAAGTCTGTTAAAATGAGCCCTATGAAGGAATTAGGACAAAGTCAATATGATTTTTCAGTGTTCATAATTGAAATGAGCCATTAGACTTCAATTATTAGACTTCACATTAAAGGCTTTTCAAAGACCAGGTTTCTACAGGATGATGATGATGGGGGAAAGGAGTTCTTAAAAAAGAAAAAAAAGGAGAGAAAAAGAGGTGAGAAGGGAGCAAGATTATGAGAGAGAAGGAAAGGGGTGTGATATGCCGGGGGGGGGGGAGGAAAAGAGGAGGAGCAAAAGGAGAAAAGGGGACAGCAGATGCTGGGGAGAGTAAGAGAGTGTGAGGAGGGAGAAAGAATAAAAGGAGAAAGGAGAGTGAGGGGGAAAGAGAGAGTTTAGGGAGGGGAGAGCAGGGAAGGAAAAGAATTTTGTTGTTTACAAGGGAGACTCATTCTATTGTTGTTTAATAGTGTGATTAAAATCACAATTTATCCCCACTTTTTGTTGATCCATTCAACAGCCTTAATTATAATTTGAGGACATTGATATTTACATCAACCACAAATAATTATTGTCTGGAAAACAATATCTTTATTAACATAGGAAAACACAGATTAAATGTCACTGGGGATAAAAATACTTTTTAGTCCTATACTTAAAACAATTAAGCAAGCTCATTTATCACAATACTCACAGTTTTAGTTTAAAATATTGACTTAGTAATCATTTATTGTCACAGTGTCATTATATACATGAAACCACATACATTAGATCACTGGTCATAGTCATAGAGTAGTATAGCACAGAAACTGGCCTTTCAACCCACCATGTCTTTTGATTTATATTGGCAACTACAAACTGCTGTGATTACCTATAAAGACATACTCAATGTGTGCTTATGGTCTTCATGTGTTGGAATTTGCTCAGAATGGTTGAATTTTACCTACAAGGTGAAAATCAGAAAAGCTTTTAGAGAATGAATTCAGTTCAGTTTCAATTCTCCAGCTTTGTCTCAATTACTTCTATGTAACCAACGTCTCTGCTCACTGAGATGGCCCTGAAATAAAACAAATTTAACAATGAGAGGAACGTAATGTAACAATGATAAAAGTGTTCTTAAAACTGTACATTAGTTAGATTTCCCATGCTCAGAGGTATTAAGCCTTTTTCAGGTAATCGGCAGTATTTATCAATTAAAATCAAAGTTTTCTTTAATGTATTTTGTTTTACATTGCAGCACTGTTGCAATTTTAAAATTTGCAATTATTTTCACTGTACAATTCTGAATGGACACAATCAGAAACTACTATTCCAAACATGTCTCCTTCACATTAATGAAGTTTTATTGTGCATTGCTAACATAGAACAGTACAGCACAATACAGGCCCTTCAGCCCACAATGTTATGCCAACCCTTAAACCTCACCTAAGACCATCTAACCCCTTCTTCCCACATATCCCTCTATTTTAAATTCCTCCATATGCTTCTCTAGTAATCTCCTGAACTTGACCAATGGGCCTGCCTCCACCACCGCCCCAGGCAGTGCATTCCATGCCCCAACCACTCTCTGGGTAAAAAACCTTGATCTGATATCTCCCTTGAACTTCCCACCCATTACTTTAAAGCCATGCCCTCTTGTAATGAGCATTGGTGCCCTGGGATAGAGGCGCTGGCTGTCTACTATATCTATTCCTCTCATTATCTTGTACATCTCCATCATGTCTCCTCTCATCCTCCTTCTCTCCACAGAGTAAAACCCTAACTCCCTTAGTCTCTCCTCATAATGCATACTCTCTAAACCAGACAGCATCCTAGTAAATCTCCTCTGCACCCCTTCCTACCCTTCCACATCCTCCCTATAATGAGGCAACCAGAATGGGACACAGTACTCTAAGTGTGGTCTAACCAGAGATTTATAGAGCTGCATCATTACCTCGCGGCTCTTAAGCTCAATCACTCTACTTATGAAAGCTAACACCCCATAAAATTTCTTAACTACCCTATCCACCTGTGAGGCAACTTTCAGGGATCTGTGGATGTGGACCCCTGGATCCCTGTGCTCCTCCACAATACCAAGAAAATCCTGCCATTAACCTTGTACTCTGCCTTGGAGTTTGTCCTTCCAAAGTGTCCCTCCTCACACTTCGCTGGATTGAACTCCATCTGCCACTTCTCAGCCCAGCTCTGCATCCTGTCAATGTCATCATGTGATGTTTCCCACCCTCCAATCCTCTGGTACATTCCCATGGACAATGAGAACTCAAAGATCCTAGCCAAAGGCTCAGCAATCTCCTCCCTCGCCTCACGGAGCAGCCTGAGGAATATTCTGTCAGGTCCCGGGGACTTCAAATTTTAAATTAAATTTTATTTACAGCGTAGTAACAGGCCCTTCTGGCCCAACAAGTCTGCGCCGCCCATTTTTAAACCCATATTAACCTACCCGTACGTCTTTGGAATGTGGGAGGAAACCGGACCACCCAAAGAAAACCCACACAGACACGGGAGAATGTACAAACTCCTTACAGACAGCGGTGGGAATCAAACCCAGGTCACTGGCACTGTAATAGCGTTGTGCTAACCGCTACGCTACCGT
>JARFYF010000002.1:50068714-50080667 GCA_030265395.1 Rhina ancylostomus | reverse complement strand
TACAGCCTTTTATGCATGCTTTGATAGGGAGAACCATGACACACCCACTCGAGCCCCCACATCTCTGGATGACTCTGTAACTTCAGTCACTGAGACCAACCTCCAGGCATCCTTCATGTTACAAAATGCATCTGGTCCAGACAGCATACCTGCCTGAGTACTAAAGATCTGTGCGGACCAACTGGCTGGAGTATTTACAGACGTATTCGACCTCTCGCTTCAGTGGTCTGAGGTTCCCACCTGCTTCAAAAAGGCACCTATTGTATCGGCACCCAAGAGGAGTGTGTTGACCTGCCTCAGTGACTGCCATCCAGTGGTATTTACATCAACCACAATGAAGTGCTTTGAGAGGTTGGTTATGGCACAAAGCAACTCCTGCCTCAGAGGTGACCTGGATCCACTCCAATTTGCCCACCACCACAACATGTCAACAGCAGATGTGATTTCTCTGGCTTTTCACTCTGCTCTGGACCATCTGGACAAGAGGAACTCGTATATCAGGCTGCTGTTCATCAACTGCAGCTCAGCATTCAACACAATCATCCCATTCAAGCTCATCATCAAGCTTCAAGACATGGGTCTCTGTACCTCCTTCTGCAACTGGATACTCAACTTCCTCATTGGCAGACCTCAATCAGTGAGGATTGATAACAACATCTCCTCCTTGCTGACCATCAACACAGGTGCACCTCAAGGCTGCGTGCTTATCCCCCTGCCCTACTCTCTGTACACACATGATTGTGTGGTTACCCACAGCTCCAATGCCACCTTCATATTTACCGATGACACCACTATTGGACAAATCACAGGTGGCAATGAGTCATCTTACCAGAGTGAGATAGGACATCTGGTTGAGTGGTGGCACAACAACAACCTCTTGCTCAGCATCAGCAAAACTGAAAAGTTTTCAGTTTAAGTTGACTTCAGGAAGGGGAAGGAGAGCGAAAATGCACCAGTGTACATTAGGGAACTGAGCAGTGGAGAGAGTTATGCAGCTTTAAATTGCTGGGTGTTAACATATCAGATGATCTGTCCTGGGCCCAGCACAAAAATGCAATCATAAGGAAAGTGCGCCAACGTCTTTACTTGCTTAGGAGGTTCGGCTTGTTAATGAACACACTAATGAACTTCTACAGACGTATTGTTGAAAGTGTCCTGACTGGTTGCATCATGGTCTTGTAGGGCAATTCAAATGCACAGGAATGTAACATGCTGCAGAGAGTAGTGGACTCTGCCCAATACATCACAGGCACATCCCTCCTCATCATTGGCATCGCCTCAAGAAGGCAATATGCATCATCAAGGGTTCCCACCATCCGAGCCATGCCACCTTTTCACTGCTACCATTGGGCACAGGAGGTACAGAAGCCTGAAGTCCCACACCACTAGGTTCAAGAACAGCTATTTCCCTTCAACCATTCAGTTCTTGAACCAACCGGCAAAACCCTAATCACAAGAGTTAAGCAACACTATGACCATTTTGACTACTTTGCACTAAAATGGATTTTATTATTTTTGTTCTAATTGTGTTCTCTTGTAAAAATTGTGTATAATTTATGTTTATTGTATGTTTTTCTTGTAAATGCTACTTATATGATGCTATATGCCTGTGATGCTGCTGCAAGTAAGTTTTTTATTGCACCTGTGCATTAACGTACTTGTGTATATGATAATAGACTCAACTCTGACTTTGATTCCCATTTACCCATGGTAATCTTTCACATCTTTGCTTCTCATGAATCTACCTACCTCTGCCTTAAAAATATTCAAAAAGTCAGTCAGTAATCTTAGAAATATATAGGCAAGCAGGGATCATTGCTGCCTGGTAGACCGTGAGCTTTGTGCCTGATTTGCAATTTCGATATTGAAACAATCTTTTTTTCAGAAGGCCAAAGGTTGTGTTCTTTGAGACATAGCTCTGGAGATATGTGAAGCGGTCCATATTTTCTGTTGATTTTTATTGTTGGAGGCTGTTTTTGGACAGTGAAAGCAGATTGGTAGAGGATCTTTGTTTTGCAGTTAGGCTAATCCTCACCCATGCTTCAGTAAAGGAGTCGATGATGACTAAGAGCTCAGCCTCCGAATGTGCTCAAACACAAGTGCTGACTGCAGACTGCAATTCAGTGGCTGGAGTCAGGGTCGACTTTGCTCTGGAGTGGAGGGGATGTAGGGAGAATATTTTCCCATTTGTCCTGTGGATTAGCTCCATCCCAGCAGGCAACTTATTACAGGTGAGGTACATCAGTGCAATGAAATAGATTGAGAATATTATTGAGGTGATGATGCAGCCTTGCAGAACATCTGGCTGCACTGAGATTGGGTCTGTTTTGGACTCACTGGTTAACATCACAGCTTGCATGCCATCAGGAAGCAGTTGCAAAGTGGAAACAAATTTCTGCTTGCAGACAAATTTGAAAAGAATGCTCCACAGTCGTTCTGCACTGATGGAGGAAAGTGAATTCAAATAGTATCCCTTTACCAAGTGACTTAAGGATTAGGAATTATTAAATGATGAAAGGAAGAGTGCACTAAATTACATTTAACTCTCAATTAACCTGCATAATGGAAGGAAGCACATGCATGGATAATACAAAAAATGAAAGTAAAGCAAATCATGTTAAAAGGCAACAAAAGCAATGTACAAAACATATTTTATCGTAAATTAAAATAGTCATGTTTGTTTCATCAATTGGGTTGCCTTTTTTTGTTACAGCATGTCGCACAAGTGGAAATAAATTTTCAGTAAAGGATGTGGAATCTTACTTCCCTACATAATCAGGCAGTGCCTCGATGCAGACTGAGCTGTGAGAAATCCCATACTATGGGAACTAGTTTTTCTTCCTGTCCTTTGCTTTAACTCAACATTGTTGGCTCATCATGTACACAGTGTGGAATGACATTGTCAGAAAGCAACTGATCCATCAGAATCAATGTCCAGCATACCTCAATGTTTGCTACCTCCACATTTTTACCTCCAACCACTTTCTGCACAATTTCTGCTCAGCCTGCTGCTGAAATTTTTTCCTCATTCAACTTGTTATCACTGCTTACATCTAGATTGATTTTGCTCCCTGATCTGATCAGTATGATTGGTTTCAGAGCATGCAATACTCTGCCCACTTCATAAATTGCATCCAAGATGGTGACCTTCATCCAAAGACATTTCAAATGGTCTCTCTGACTAAGATGCTTACCTTAGAATAACCAGAGTGACATTTCCTTTGAACAGATATAATCACTATCTGGTCTTTAGGTTAGTTCGCAAAAGTCACATTTGGTGGTAAAAATTTTGATAAAATGTTTCTGTCCTCTGATGTGAGAAAATATTTGTGAGTTTGAGAAGGGGTGTTATCCAGCAGTAGCACAGTGTTTTCTGGTATGTCCTTTAATTGCAGGTGCACTGGAACAAGGAACAAACATCATGTAAAACCACTCTTTACAAATGGCAAGGTTCAACCATCATAATTTCTGGCTGAAATAATGTACTGACAAATTAGAGGTTTCAATTCCTTTAAATGAGGGCTTTTTTTTTGCTTTGCCAGGCAAGAATTTGACTTTAAGTGAGCTGGTTGCATTTCCCTCTCGTAACCACACTTGCAGCCCACAGTACGTTTACAGTCTTGAATGCTAAGTTCTTTGGCACTAAGCATTCTCAATGAAGTGCAGTTTTATCTTATTTGTAAATGTGTTCTTATTGAAAACTTTTTTTCTATGAATCATATGAATTCTTGGAAGTTAATAGCAGCTTGACTTATCTCCCCTTGAATGCAGATCCTGTGGATGCAATGTCCTTTTTTAATCAAGTTAATCATTCTGTCAAAGTTCTTAGTTGGCCCTCCATTCCTTAATCATCAAAGGAAACTTGGCCTATTGAGCACAGTTAAATCCTTCATCTATTTGTTGATTGAACCCTTCCAGCATTGCTTTGTCAGATCCTCATGTATTGTTTTTTTCATTGATTTTCTGTATGACATGACACTCAAAGAAAAGCTGAACATGAAAGAAATCAGCTTTATCTTTTTATAAAATAACAAACCATTTGTCCACAAATTGTATATTCTATAGATAGTTGTTCTATAGTTGCACCATTTACAGTTTCTCAAGCACACAATAAAAATCTCACAGGTTTCTTTTCAATGACAGTAACGATTTGCAGATATATTTACAGTACAGCATGATCTTCTATGATATAGTGCTGCTGTGTAACGTCTAAGCTTCAGTAAGCCTGAAAGATTCTGTGACTTACTGGACTCTCATTATAGTTACTGCACTCTTGCTGTATTCCCTGGAGACTAATGAGGTTATTTTTAAACCTGGTGGTAGGCACAACAAAAGAGAGAATCTGGTTAATGGTAAGAGTTGGCGAAGGCTTTTGGATTACGGAGAGGTAGTAAGACAATAAGGTTGAGGAGATAAATTCCAGTGCAATGTCCCAGAATTGAAGGCTAGACTATTTAATGCATTTAAAGAGAAGAGTGGAGTTACTAGAGTAGAGAGTGCACAAAAAGATTGCAGAGATACTGAGGACCAAGGCCATACTGATTTTTTAAAATTATGTACTTTATGTGATAATTTGCAGCCAACTATTAGACAACAGTGAGTCAGGTTATTACTACATGAATTGATGACCAGACTGGAAGAATTACTGAAAGTATGACAAGCCAGGTCACTCGTCTGGATCACAGACTTCTCAGTTATAGAATGGTACAGAATCCCGAGAAAAGCACAAATTAGCTACAAGAGATAAATCGTGCATTGAAGCTCAGTGCAAGATTTCAAATACTTACAGTATTTTCCAATTTTGTTTCCTGCCATCACTAATGACTAAGAGGCTAGACAATCTGAGCCAGACCTTTGCCAATTCTGCAGCATAATTAGACACTAGGAAATTACATGAGAATGGCTCAATGTGGCGTGTAATTTTCTTCAGCTTCCTGTGGAGAAATTTTTGGCTTCAGCTCAATGACACAGCTGAAACCTGTAGCTAACTGTTTGATGGTTATGGGTGAGAGTACGTGGCATACTATACTGGTACTCCAAGATAGAACTTTGATTTTTAAAAAATTTTTAAAAGTAAATCGAATATTTTCATCAGCAGAAGCTGAATTTATAAGGAAAAAATCTGAATTGCTACTGAAACTGAAATTAGTCTGAGCATGTTATTCTTGTGCACATTTGCTGAGATCAACTTTTATAAACAGTAAGAGATGGCTTGTTTTTTTCCCTACATGTATTACCAGCAAGACACAGGTGGTCCAAGCCATGTTTGGAAACTCTGCAGGTTCTGGAAGCAATTTATTAAAAATGTAAATTTCTTTATGTCTTCACTTTGAAAGGGACATTATGTTAAGATACTGACAGTTAAGTCACTGTGAAGTACAAGCACATTTAACCCTAAGTTACCAATGTTTCTTTTTAAGCATAAGCAGCAGCATAACAAGTTAATACATACAGAAAAGGAGTAATGAGCCAGAGTAAAAAAAGTGTGAACAAATTTCACTCCATAAATTTTATACCAGAAATTTATGTCCGTTTTTTTCTTTTGAAGCATTTGAACAGGTTTATTATCTGCAAGTGACACATGAAAGAATACTGAGCAAGGAAGAGTTCACTGAATTTTATGCCAAATTTTAAAAGTTTTGAAGGTGGGGTGGAATTGGGCAAATTCTGTTTAATTCTCCCATTAGACTTCTCTTACCCTGGTGATCCAATATATACCCAAATAAAACTTGCTTCTGTTTTATTTTGAGATGGTGATTAAATTTCAGATACCTTCCAGACACTATTTTGATAACTCCAATATGTATAAAGATAAATATAAGAACAAAGTATTGACTTTGCAACAAAATTTGCATTAGAATATTCTAGTAAATACTAATTTCCATCTTTGTGCAAACAAGCAGTCTTGTTGTAAGCTTCAATATCGCTAGGAATTTTGCTGTTTGAGATATAATGATAACAATAACTTTATTGTTTTTGCATTTTTAAAAGCAGTGGTGGCCCACTTGAAAAACTGATTCCAAACATTTAATTGAAAAGAACTGCCTTGATTATCAATGTACCAAAAAGCTTTGACAACAGTTACTCAAAAGCTTTAAACAACCAAGACATTTTAAATGCAAAAAAAATACACTGGTGACACTCTGCAAACAGGCAGCAAGCAGAGAGGGAAACCATAGTTAACTTCTCAGGTCAATGACCTTTAATCCAAAAGGATATGTTAAATTTTAGCTTTTGAGTAAGAATACTTCACAGAGCAAGAACAGAAAATGATTATTTTAGTTTTTTGGAAATTAACAGTTAGAAGCAGGCATTTCTCAGCATGGTTGCTGTCAAAATGAATTATCAATATGTCTTACTACAATAGGATAATTCACATGTTTGTTTATGCCAAATATTTAATGATGAAAATTAATGTTAAAAATAATTGTTATAAAATAGTTTCAATTTAAATGTGGGGTTAGGAATCAAGCGGGTGATGGCAAGGGCTGCAAACTTAGAAGCATGATGCGAGGAATATTTATAACTCCCTGAAATTCACCGAATACCCTTGGTAAATTGTTTGAAACTGGCTGGAAGCGCATTGGACAGATTCCTGACCAGTGAAGGGACATTTTGCCCTTCGTATTTTTAAAGGCACAGTGTGCTATCCAGTCACTCTTCCAAAGTTTTGAGCTCTTAAGTTATCAATTGGAACTCCTAATTGAAATGGCTTAAAGACACAGCCTGTTTGAAATTGGTATGGCTTTTTAAATCTGTGAATATTCAGTGAACTGCGCAAAGTAGTCAGTATATATAAATTTGTTAGAAGCAACACCTTTGTAATGAATATATATTTGAATGTTAAATGTTTAGTATCATTTACCTGATACAGGTGACTATCTTTTTAATCAAAAGAACACAAGCAAATAGGAGCAGATGTAGGCCACCAGGCTCCTCAAGCCTGCCCCACTGTTCAATATCGTCAGGGCTGGTTTGCCCCAGGCTCAACTACTCTGCTGTGCCAGTTCCCCATTCCCCTGAATTACCTGATCTTTCAAAAAGGATGATTGGTTCAAGTGGTGGATATTGTAAATATAGAGCAGCAACTAAAAGTTTGGTTGGAAAGTTGAGTTGTTAAGAGCGCATTGCAGAAAAGGGGAGGCTTGGGGAGGCAGTTCCAGAATAACAGGATTGATCTTTGTAGTGAACAAAATGATCTCAGTGCATATTAGAGGGATACATGTGAAACTAGTTGCCCATCCAAGACAGTGTCCATGAAATAAAACTTTTAAAATATATCCTGTGTTGTTTATCTATTTAAGTTTTCTCTTATGTTTACTTCCTTGAAAATGAGTTTATGATTTCAGTAAGAAGCTCTGCTTTGTTTTTATTTATTCCTTCATGGGAAGTAGTTATCATTGAAAGTGCTGGCATTTATTACTTCTAATTGCTGCTGAACTGATGAGGGAGTTAAGAGTTGACCACACTGGTGAGACTAGAGTCACATATAGACAAAACTGAGTAAAGCTGGCAGATTTTCTTCTATAGTGGGTTTTTATAACAATCCTACAGCTTCTTGTAATTACAGGTTTATTTAATGATTTGTATTTAAATTCCCCAGCTGCCATGATGAAATTGGAACTATTGTCTCTGCTGCTTTCGTCCTGAACTCTGGCTGCTGGTCCAGTCACTTAACCAAAATGCTACTGCACCTAAGATATTAGTCTGGTGTTTCACTATTGAAGCTGTTTGATTGCAGGCATAAATTAGCTGGTGCTGCTGCTTTTGGAGCCAGGTGGAAGGATTGGCAAGAAAGCTAACGCCATCAGGGTCTCCCAAGCCAAGATGGTTTCTTCTTACAGTAGAGTCTTCAAGATACTGAATGCTACTATCTTATTGATAGAACTTATCACTTGGTCCATGATTAGCACAATGGTTTCCATGCTCTGTAGCTGGATCCATTCTATACCATATTCATATGCTCATCAATGTACTTTGCAGCAGAGTTAGGATGAAAAGTCACCCTCTGGTGACCAGGCACCTATGGTAACCCATCTCAGTGACCTCAGCCTAAAGATACAACATGGGCAGACACATCCTTGAGCCGAGTTTCTAAAATCCACATGCTGCCAGTCTGAGCTGGTTAGATGACTCTGACTCACCAGGAAGATTGATCTCACCCTTCTGAATTGATGGAGATATCCCTATGTCCAGCATTAAATCGAAACAGAGAGTCAAGAATTAGTTTTAACGTGAAGGGAGAGCAGTGAGATAGAGAGTCTGAAGGAAGAATCAACAGTTTGACATGCAGGGTGCTTCAGGTAATATGGCATTGAGAAGGGGGAAAAGGATAAGGCACAAAGAAATCCTTATACAAGATCTCCTCCAGCATTGAAAGTCATATTGTGCACGCCTCTATCCTTGTCCACAATGGCCAGTGTATTTTATTGGATGTGGGAGAGAGTGTTTAGGTCACCCCCGACTCTTCCAGTCCTAGTATGTTGTCTGGAGATGCAGGAAACTATGAACTATAGGGCAATGGAGAGAGAGTTTGTGTTGTGTCAGAGGTCTTTCGAGAATGTACCTGCCACGGTGGAAAAACTGATGACCAGTATGTCAGATAGGAGTTGTAGGAATGTGGGAGATACAAAAGAGTTGAGTGTGAGACTAAGAGTAGATGGATTTACAATGAGAGTGAATGGATATGAGAGAAAAGGTATTCTTAATCTTGCATTTGAAAAGGTGGAGATGAGAGCAAAGGGAAGGAAAGCAGTAGTGACAAATACAGTCAAGATCATTGTACTTCTTTTGGCAGGTCTGGAGAGCTATGATTCTGGGACTTACCTCCTTTGCAAATTCTTCCCACTGATCATGGACCTACTGCTTGATGGAGGAGGATGTTGGGAGTTGGGAGGGTGGAGTGCGACACATGTTTTCTTGATGTCTGAAGCATCTCCCCTCATGAAGAACTTGTTCCCTTTGAGTGGCAACAGAGATTCTTGTATCTATTACCACATTTTGCATCTGCTGTGCTCACTTGGTAGCACAAACAGGTTCAGTAGTAAAGTTCTATGAACTGGGCACAAACATGTAGATGGAATTAGAAAATTCTGTACTGTTGAAGGTGTTGCCATTTTGAGGAGATGTTAAACCAATCTTTGTCTATCTTTATCAAGTGACTCTTTGGCACAATTTAGAAGATCCTGAATATTTTGATCAATATTTATCTCTTGATGAACAGTTCCATAATAGATCTCTCATTACCATGCTACTTCGAGAGAGATTTGCTCTGTACAAACTGGTAGCCACATAACAAGAGAGATGACACTTCAAAACCACATCACTGGCCATAAAGCACCTAGTGATATCCAGACATAAACGCACAATAAATGCTGTATATTACAACAGCTACAAGTATGTACTGTATGTTTCCCAGCCCTTGCACACCTTTAAATCTCTAGCCCTATGTGTCTGACCACAACCAGGGGAAGGGATGGGATCTTTGGAACTGTGAAATTGATTCCAACTATTTACACACAGCAAGATTGATTTTCTGGTCCAGTGATGAACAACTGATTGCATCTGGGCCACATTCAGATTCTGTTGACTGCTTCATTAACACTGAAAAAGTGAGCTCATGGTTCAGGTGATGCTCATTTTAGAAGCAAATTACATTTTCACTGGACGATTTAGTATAAGAAAGGTTCTCAGTGTTAAGCTTCAAAACCCATGGATTTATTGTGGTGTAATAAATTTCAGATTTTGATTACATATGGCAATGCCACTACTTAATTGAAATCTATCAGAAGTAAACACCTTATCCTTAAAAAATGATTGAGGATCTCAAGATATAACTGTGGTCATGATCCTTTCACAATTAAACCCACAGCATATTGTCAAAATGAGGTGTTCAAGTTTTTCTTACAAAGAACCAAATTAATGTGCCAGTGATGTGGTTTAGATATATTACAGAATACAAAAAGGCCTGCTTACTCAGCTACACTTTGGAATCAAGCCATAAATTTGTAATGTTCATTTTACTTAATCGATCAGCGGGCTGAAGTCCAAAGTTTGATGGATATTACCAGAAGAAGCAGCTGTCTTGCCAGTGTTTTATTCTGCCATATATTGGCTGATGGGCATTCCTTCACAGTAAACAACACGAGACCATATTGAGGATTGTGAATCTCACTAAGTGGGTTCTCTCAACATGATGACTTATCCTACTGGGACTGTATCTGGACTTGGGATTCCTGTCCCTGAGGGCTGGCCAGTAAATGTCCCTGGGGTTACCATTGGTGGACTGCAGGTTTATCATTTTGACAGCATTGCAACAGGAATTTGGAGTTCTGCAAAGTTTTAACAACTTGTGGTCCTCAGAATATTATCAAAAGGATTCACGTAATATTTTGATCATTAATAAGTGCTTCTCAAAGTAGAGCAAGTTTAGAGCTCTTTAGCAGAGCAGTGATTTGCCTCAAACTTCATTGTTATTCCTCTGATTTGAGCCATGTTTGCATCTTCTGCTATGCTGAGTGTTCTCCTGAACCCAGACAGGTGAATACCCTGTACCCCATGTAGAGAAACCACAAAGAAAGAAGGAAACATGTTTGTCATGGTGTCGAAGTAAACTGGCATCCGTATATGAATATTAAAAACCTGCAGATGCTGGAAGTCTTAAACAAGAACAGAAAATGCTGGAAGTACTCAGCAGGTCAGTCTGCATCTGTAGGAAGAGAAAAAGAGTTAACATTTCAAGTCAAAGACCCTTCATCAGAAGTCCATAGATGTAGCCTGATCTGCTGAGTATTTCCAGCATTTTCTGTTTTTATTTTGACACCATCATATAAAAGTCAATAAGGGCAAACTGCATCTGCTCAGAAAACCTATCAGAAAGTCAGTGAGGCCCGAAAAGCTAAAATCCATTTATTAGAACTTAAGAAACAGGAACAAGAATCCCCCAGATCATTCAATAATTTAATGTTTGATCTGATCCTTTACCTTAATTTCATTTTCCTGTCTAAATCCCCTAATACCCTTGGTCTGAAAATCTCAGCCCATTTTTAAACTAAAGACTGTGCATTCACAGCTCTCTGGGGTAGAGGATTCCACCTACCCTGTTATCACTGGGCCTCTGGTCTCAATTCCCTTTCATTTCTTCATAATCTTTTAACATCACATTGTTCAAATTTTATCACCTTCCCTTTTAAATGGTCTTTTCTATTTCTTATAAGACATTCCTGACTGTAACAAGGATGAATGATGAGTAATTATAAGAACCCTACTCAGTTATTTTGGGCTGCTGAAATGAAAGGGTATCCATCCACTCAACTTATTCAGAGATGCACAAAGAAATTCTGCAATCAGGTTTGCAGTGTTGTGACAATTTTGGCTGGGAGGAGATTAGAATCACTGAAATATTGTCTGCTGGTAGCCAGTGGGTATTTATCCTGTTCATTCTGGTTAATTGAAACAGTAATTTAGATGGGGGAGGTTGAGCTGTGCTTTGAAATATTCCCAAACTCAGCAAATCCTACATTTGTTGGGATGACTGCCACTATTAGGAAACCAGACAACATGGCAGTATAGATTAAACAACCTTTCTTCTTGTTTCAGTTGTCCAATCCATGTTTGGCTCCCCCTCCCTCAGAGGTTGAGTGATTCTCAGAACCTTCATTGCCTACTTGGAATGGATGGGGCAGAAGTCTGAAAAGCCTGAAAGCACATACCACCAGGCTCAAGGACAGCTTCTATCCCACTGTCATAAGACTATTGAATGGTTCCCTAGTACAATAAGATGGACTCTTGATCTCAAAATCTACCTCGTTGTGACCTTGCACCTTATTGTCTACTGGCACTGCACTTTATCTGTAGCCATAACACTTTACTCTGCATTCTGCTATTGTTTTACCTTGTACTACCTCGATGCACTGCTCTAATGAATTGATCTGTATGAATCATATGCAAGGCA
>JARFYF010000002.1:50047901-50058009 GCA_030265395.1 Rhina ancylostomus | reverse complement strand
CTGAGCCCCATCAGGGGCCTAGCATAAGTACCTGTGTTTCTCTGGCACTAGTTGCTAGAGTATTGGTCTACCTTTGGTTCCTAGTTGCTTAGAGTGATTTACTCTAGAGCAGTCCTGTGTTCTCTATTCCTTTGTGAAGATCCAGTTCGTGTTGGGGTTTCTCTTCTGATCTCCAAGGCAAGGTTCCTGTGTTTGTCCTGAGGAAGTATCCTGACTCCAGTCTTGTATCAGTGTACTGCATTTGGGTTTTCTGTGAGTTTGCTCTTGATCAACATTGTGACAGTCCTCTTTGTTTCTGTAATTGTGTTAAAGAGCTAATGATAGTCACTAAAGTGCTGACAAATTGTTCACCAAAGCACAATGAAGGTGTGCTTTGAAGCGAAAGATTTGGAGGCCTTAATGTAAAAAGGCAAAAGCAATGTTGCTTGCTGTCTTTACTGAGCAAGTAGTTCCCTGCTAGTTAAAAGATAAATGCAAGCAGTACTGAAGGAGCCATGGATCTAATGCAGATCCCTTACAAGCATGGGATCCCTTACAGAAATAGGAGAATTATGATGGAGGATGAGGAAGTGGCAGAGGAATTATCTTGTTTATTTTCATGGGACACACATACAAAACCTGCCACATGTATTTGAGAATCGAGTGATTGAGGAACTGAAGAAGCTAGTCATCAAAAAATCAAGTTGATGACCTTGAAAGCTGAAAACTCCCAAGGATGTGATAGTCTACAACCTGGAGTTATGAAAGTGGTGGCTTCAGACTAAGTGGAAGTTCTAGTTACCATTTTCCAAGGTTTTGTAGATTCTGGAATTGTTTTTGAGGATTGTGAATTTGAGCACCCTGCTTAAAGAAGGAAGGAAAGAGAAAAGAGGGAAATATGAATCTGTTAGCCTAATCCCTGTGGTAGGGAAAATGCTGGAATCTATAATGAGAGGAATAATAACAGAATGGCCTTAAAGAACATAATAGGATTGAGAAGAGTCAGCTTGGCGTTATGAAAGGGAAATTCATATTTGATGAATGTGCTGAGGAGAATAGATAAGGGTGACAATGGATGTTGTGCATTTGGATTTTCAGAAGGCCTACCAAATAACTCTGCACAGGATGTTGATCAACAAGGTGAGAACATGTGGAATTGAGGGTAAGATAAAACATGGACTGATAATGGGTTATCAGATAGAAAGCAAAGTGTGGGAATAAACAGATCATTCTTGGTTGCCAGGCTGTGACTGGTAGGATACCACAGGTATCAGTGCTTGCGCTCCAGATTTCCACAATCCATCTCCTCAATTTGGCTGAGGAGACCAAATACCATATTTCCAGGTTTGCTGATGATACTAAATGAGGTGGGATTGTGAGAAGTGTGGAGGAGGATCATGGGCTATAGTGAGTAGGTCAGAACATAATATATCATGCAGGAAAATGTGAGGCATCCATATTGATGAATGTGACAGGAAGGAGCTGAATTTGTTAAATGGTGAGTAATTGAGTAGTGTTGATGTTCAAAGGGACCATGGTGTGCTTATACTCGGGTCACTACTCCCCAACAGGTAGATGCAATGGGCAAATAGGACGGCAAATGCTATATTAACCTTTATAATGACAAGGTTTGATTAGAGGAATAAGGAAGTCTTATTGTAATTCTATGTGGGGGGGGGTCTTGGTAAGATCACATCTGGATTATTGCAGAAATGTTTGTTCTCCCCTAAGAAGGGATGTACTTGCCACAAAGGGAATGCAGCTAAGCTTCACTAGATTAGTTCTGGGAATGGTAGATTTGCTACATGAGGAAAGTTTGAGGAGGTTGGGGCTATAGCCTCCGCAGTTCAGAAGAGTAAGAGGATGTTTCATCAGAACAAACAAATGCTACCTGGACTAGATGCAGGGAGGGTCTGCATCAGGAAAGCCGAGGAATCTAGAACCAGGAAGCAGAGGTTTAAAATAGAGTAGACTTTAGGACTGAGGTGGGAGTAATTCCTTCACTCAGCAGATGGTGAACCTATGGAATTCTCTACCCTGGGCCACTGAACGTTCAATCCCACATCAAAAGGTTCCTTGACTTTAAGGGAATCAATGGATATGGCAATAATGCTGGAAAATGTTGCTGAAGTGGAAAATCAGCTGTGACCATAGTGAAAGGTGGAGCAGACTCAAATGGTCAGATGGCCACCCCTGCTCCTATTTTTATTTGTGACCTTATGTTGCACCCAGTTTGAAATAAAGAAAAGGTTTGCTGATATCAGGAGGAAGCTGCAGATAATTGCTGCTCATTTGCTGATTGTGTTGCTTGTGACAGACAAAAAAAAGATTAAGTTGGGAATTCTTGACTTGAGACATTATGCATCAAAGGAACCAAAAAGGAGAACCAGATTGCTAGTTCTGATGAAGGATATACTGGAAACATGAAAACCAATCTTTACTTTGTATAGGATTTCATGTCTTTTAGTTTTGTGCTATATACTTGTATGCTTTTATTCTGTCAATTTTCCAAGAATGTCTGCTTTGATGAAATCCTGTTCCTCTGTTATGATTTCTACTTATCCTTTTCATCCTGTTCACCATAATTCCTGTACCTTTCTTTCTCATGTCTATGAATTCCATCCATTCCTATTCTTTCCTTCGGTTCCAGTATTGGCAGTGTACTCTTTCAATGGCTGCTGGAAGGTCCAAGTTCATGTGGTGCTCTGTCTTAAGGAGGTTCCTCAAAGGACTGGTAGCCTTGGATGCAAAGAATAACCCTGATCTTCAAAGAGTCATTGAATTATCACCGGTTCTATTAGAATATCCACCGAAGCTACAATATTAGTCATCAAATGGAAGACAGAACTTAAGAGGGATGACTGGCATATTAAACTAGTCAACAGAAACCATCAAGAGTTGTGAGGACAAGTGAGCACACTGGAGATTGGCTGAAACAGGAGTGCAGCATTCTGATGAATGACTCAGCCATACCGCCTCTGAGCCAGGACACCACCTATCCCCTTTTGTAATGTCTGACAAGAAACATCAGGTTGATTGCTTAATAGTTAAACCATCAACAGAACCATTATGTCAAGAGGCCTCTTAAGGGGGGAGGGGAAATGTAACCACAACACACATAGCAGGCAATGAGAGATTTTACACAATCCATTTAGAGTTGTTGCTGAAACTGCAGCAGAAAATACAATATAAAAAGAAGCAGCAGAAGTATGAGTATTTTGAGACCATGAGGTACCCATATGGACTTGGGTTTGTTTTCTTACACTCATGGATGTAAACCTGACTGGGAAAGTGTAACACTAAGTGACAGAAAAGTACAACAAAAAATAGTTACAGGTTAAGTGTTGAGGAGCAAGCTGAAAGCAGGAAAGCTTTAAGACAAACTACAGGGGGAACCTTTACTATCCAAAGTCTCAAAAAAAATCTCAATTACAGTAGGACTATTAGTACAGAGGATTATCAGGAATTGATAAGACTGGCTACACCCATTTTTATCCATTGCTTTTGTGATTTATGTGCTTTCTGGCTCACATGTACTGATAAGCACACTGAGAATTTGTGACAGACAAATGACTGACAGAACAAACCAGTAACTTTGTTAACCCTGACAAGTGGTTTTAACAGAGTAAACATCAGTAACCTTGTTAACTCTGACAAATGACTTTAGCAGAGGAAACTTAAATAACCTTATTGTTTTTTTTATTTCTCCACATCAATCTCTCCCATTGGCTCCTGTGCAGTTTATACCAGGTGGACACAACTTTACCAGCAGGACCCTCAGCCAACAGAACCATTCAAACATCCACCATATTTTTGCTGCTGTGGACATCAGGTTCTTTAACCCATTTACCTCCCTTAGTAATTTGTAATTTTCATAACTCTGCTGGATATCCAGTGACTTGGCTTGGAGCAGGAATGGAAGGATCAGGCACTATAGATATTATGGACACAAGAGACTGCAGATGCTGGAATCAGGAACAAAAAACAAACTGCTGGAGCAACTCAGTGGGTTGAGAAGCATCAGTCAGGGGAAAGGATTTGTCAATGTTTCAAGTCAAGTCCCTGATTCTGCCTGCCCCCTCCCACAAATGCTGTTTGACCCACTGAGTTCCTCAATCAGTATGTTCTTGACTGTAAATAACATCGTGATTTCCTTCTCATCCAAGTGATAATGGGGCAGTTGACATGATGGACATCATGACCATTAGCACAGCATGTAAATTGTTAGTTTCTGTTAGCAGCAAATACAAGGGGTTCAGCCACTTCTGGCTCATGTAGTTGGTGCCTTAATTTCTCAATTAAATGTCATAAATAATACATGTAGACATTAGTAAATCAAGTCTTCTTGCAAATTAAGACAAAAGGTTTTGCAGTGCTCCTTTTTAAATGTATTCAATCTACAGGTGATCACTGCACAATTATTACCCCTCCTTGGCCTTCAGCTGTCCCTGTCTGAAAGCCTTGTATCATTACTTGTCCCATATGCATTTACTTTCACATTGGTCAATATAATGGTTTAGGAACACCTGAGGTTGCAAACTTGCAAAGCATTCATATCATTTAATTTGGTTACACAAATTAAAAGGTAAGCATATGGAAATGAACACTTCCTATAACAAAGACAAGAGTACAAAAGATTAATGAATTTTGCCTTCGATCAGAATCGAACTGATACTGACCACAAGCAGTGGATATTTTCACACATGGAATGCCAAGATAACATTCTGCACAACTGACTGCAGATTCACTTTACTACATCAAAAGATTCAGTACTAGCTGCCATTTTAAATGCCATTTGTGTAATTCAAGTCAACCTATCAAGTTCTGATAAACTGCCCCTCCTGATTCATGGATGAGATCACCTACATCCCATATACAGGTTGAGTTGGTTGTATTGTTGCCACTACTGCCTGTTTGGTTTGCCTCAGCTGTATAGAACACTTCACTGTGGACTTCCTCTCCAATGCTCTGCTTTGCTTTCTCTAGTTCAGCAGTTTCAGGCCACGTGTCTTGGCTTACCACAATTATTTTTTACTCTGTCTGCTGCAGCCATTACAGCAGCTGCCTTCTCAACAGATTTCATTTCTTCCTTCCCATCTACCTCACCTGCCTGCTTCTCTTTGGCAATTTTAGTGTTTCTCCCCATTCTCAGATATCTGGATGGGTACTACCAAGACCCTCTTAACACATTCAGGAGAACTGCATTGTTCCTACCAGAATTAGGGAGCCCTGAAAATTCATCAAATGCCCTGTATTTCCATTCTGTGTACTCAATCACACCTTCTCTATGGGTGACAGCCATTAACATTCCCCAATTACTTTACCCTCTTTCTGGCTGGGCTGAAACGGTTATTTGAAAGATTTGTTACTTTCTATTGTTTGCCTGGTGTCCTGTGCTGGGCACCTCTCCCTTTTGTAGTAGGATCATTTGATTCTTATCAATATTTGTGAATTAGTGAGATGCATTTAATAAATATTTTTCATTGCCTTCTAAATTATTTGATATTCCTGTACTCAGCCTTTAATGGCAGCAATTCATTCAAAATCAACTGTTTCTCTTGTGGGATTTATGGACAGAGGTGGAAAATTTTTTAATTTCAAAAATAAGTTTTATTCATAGTAAGACATAAACAAAAGAGTGCAAAAACCTTTTACATTCTTACTGTCTTTTGGTCAATACATACAGTAGTGTTAACACTTCTTTAAGACAAACATAGCACCATTGCCACTCAAGTGGCCCCCTTGGGTGATACATTATTTCAACATTTGAGGGGCTTTCCCACCTGACTCAGCTCCTCCATATGCAGTAGCAGAAGGGGCCTATACTATGTTCCTTCCCCACAGAGCTTTACCATTGGCTGCACTGAGCTTCAGTGCGTCCCTCAGCACATACTCCTGCAGCCTGGAATGTGTCTGTCAGCAGCATTCCCTTACGGACATCTCACTGTGCTGGAAGACCAATAAGTTTTGGGCAGACCAAAGGGTGTCTTTCACTGGGTTGGTGACCTTCCAGCAGCACTTGATGTCTGTCTCAGTATGTGACCCCAAGATGTTGGATCAGGGGGAAACTGACCGTGGACCTGAGCAGAAGATGGCAACGTCATCTGTGTACATGGAGATTTTGATTTGTGTGCCTCAACTGCCTGGCAATGTCACCTCTCTTATGCTCTTGAACTGCCTGATGCTCTTGAACTGCTTGAACAGCAAAGGATTCAATGCAGCACACAAACAAGACTGGAGAGTGGACAAACTTGCCTGAATTCCAGACTTGATGGGGCAACTATCCATCTCCCACCCATTAATTCGGACTGCACTACGGATATCTGTGTAGGGCAGTTGGATCCAATTTCTGATTCGCTCCCCAAAACCTATTTTGGAGAGCATGTCCAGCATGTACGTGTGTGATAGCCTATCAAAGGCCTTCAGGTCCAAGCTAATCAGGCAGGCATCCACCCCTCTGTCCTGCACAAAGGCAATGGTATCCCTGAGCAACAAGGCTGCCAGAGATTTTCCTGCCAGGTCCAGCACAGCAGGTTTGGTCTGGGTGGGTCACCTGTCCCAGAGCAGACATGACCCAGTTGGCAGTGGTGTTGGACGGGATCTCATAATTCAGCTTCAACAGCAAAACGTGTCTTCAATTCCTAATGTCATCCCTCTCCCCCTTCTGCTTGTTGATGAGGGTAATGATGCCCTTCCTCATGGATTCTGACATTCTGCCAGCCAGAAACATAGCATTGTACACTTCCAGCAGGTCTGGGCCTATCCAGTCCCACAGAGCTGAGTATAACTCTGCTGGTAAGCTGTCGTGTCTGAGAGATTTATTCAAGCCAAGGGACTGGATGGAGCCAGCCAGCTCCTCCAAGGGGAGTGGCTGATCCAGACCCTCCCACTTGTTGTCATCGAAAACCTCCGTGATAGAGGACAGGAAATTCTGGGAAGCTGTGCTATCTGTTGTCTTACTGTCATACAGACCGGCATGAAAGGATCTGCAGATCCTTGGTTTGTCTGTCTGCGATGATGTTACTGAGCCATCCCCCTGTGAACCTTTCAGAAGAAGAAGCATGAGCACATCTCATCCTGTTCCATGAAGTGGACTCAGATCTGAAGATGATTTTGGAGGTTTCGGAGGCAAAGAGCACAGCTTGCTTACTCTTCACCTCTCGAGTCTGTCTCTCACATCCACCCCCTCAAGTGCAGAAGGAGAAGTTGCTGCAAGTCTGTCTGGAGTTGGCACAGTTTTGCTTTGTTTTGCTTTCTGAACACCTTTGATGAAGAATCTCTTGATGTTCTCCTTGGTTGCTTCCCACCAGTGAATCAGGGAGTCAAAAAAAGACTTCATGGTTTTCCAGCCTGTGCAATTCCTCTTTAGTTCCTTGATGTTCTCTGGGTCAGCAGCTTGACACTCAACTCCTGTCTGCCTTTAGGTCCTCCAGTAGGTGACAAGAGGCTTGAAGGAAACACTCTTCAGAGAAAAACACCGGCTTGACTTTGGTGGGACTGATTGTGACCACCTTCAACGTGAAGAGGAAGTCTATCTAGGCCTGTACTGAGCTATCCAGTCTCGACCAAGTGGGTTGTAGCTGTGCTCCACCTACAGAGGTGCTGAAGGCGTCACACAACTCTGCATCTTTAACTGTTTCCATTAGGAGTCTGGAGCTGCTGTCCAGTCTCCTGCCAGCATTGCCGGATTGTCCAGCTGCATCAATGGTGTCGTTGAAGTTGCCAGCCAGAATGACTGGTTGGGACACCACCAGCAGAGGTGGGAGCTGCTGGAGGACAACTCGCCACCCACTCAGCACAGGCAAGGCATATACATAGATTAGCCAGAGCAGAGTGTTACTGTACTTCACATCTGCCACAAGGAGCTGCCCACCAACCACCTGTTTGACTTCAGAGATTGAGAAGTTGCCTCCCCACAGCAGAATCCCCAGGATGGATGTGACAATCATTGCCCCCTGGACTATTTAGACAATCCCTGGGACTACCACTGCGACCACCTCTGCTAGTTGCAGAGGTGTGGCAGCCCACACTTCTGTAGAAAAGTCACATCTGCCTTGACCTTGGCAAGGGATTGCAAGGCTTAGCACATCGCACAGTGCTCTTCACACTGCATGTTTAGTGATGCCAGTTTTATCTCCATAGCCACTTTGGAGTTCATGGTTCACAAAATACAGTCCAGTCAATCAGCCTGAGCCCTCATGCCCACAGCCTTGGTGAACTGGAACACTGTTTCTGGCTCAGGTACTGGGAATGGTTTCCTCTTGGGTGTGGGGTCCCCTGTGGCAATGCTGGTAGTGTCACTGGGAAGAGATCAGTCTGTGTTCCTGTTCCAGCCTCTGAAGCTGTTCTGTACCCTCCATCTCCTGGAGCTGGGGTACGTTGGACATTATGCTGCTCCCGGTTTCCCGGAACTGGGGTGCGCTGGATGCTATGCTGCTCCTGGTCTCCTGGAGCTGGGGACTGATGGCCTCTGTGCTTCTCCCAGTCCCCTGGAGCTGGGAGCTGATAGTTATGTGCTACTCCCAGTCTCCCTAAACTGGGGGCTGATGGCCCCTGTGCTACTTTGTTCTCCTGGAGCTGGGGGCTGATGGCCCCTGTGTTACTCCCAGTCTCCCAGAGTGATGGGATCATTTCTTCCCTCACCTGTGTTTATAAACTCTGCTCCTCCTCTTTGTCACTTCCATTTTGACACTTCCTCTGCCTGTGCTGTCAGTTTCCCATATTTGCTTCATCCTCCAACGAGGTGAGGTTGCTGGTGTCTGTCTGTTACATTGCCCTTTTCTTCCCATTATTCTTGCACTCAGTGGCCCATGTCTCTTGGGTGGTGTCTTCTGAGACTTCTTCCTTTTCCCCACCTGCCATTTCCCTTCTTGACCCTCTAACCTGCCCTCTTCTATTGACTCGTTCTCTTGGGGAGGGGCCTGGTGGCTTGTGGCTGGGGTTTCGGAGCTCAAGGTGGTTGGCCTTTCCTCAGTCCTGGCCTCAGTCTCTGAGTCCTGCCATCCCACTGGGTTCTGCTGGGGCCTCTGCACTGGTAGAGGGTGTGCAGGCATTCCTCTGGGGGTTGTTGGTACCAGCTCCCCCTCTTATTTCCCGAGCGTAGGAACAGGCATGTTTTGGACAGGCCTTGTCGAGATGGCCTGCCTCCCCACACAGGCTGCAACTTCTGCTTACTCTGTAGGCCTTGGTCTGCTGGCCTTCCTGCTTGCAGTTCTTGCAGACGACTGCACTGCATTGGGCTGCCAAATGTCCAGACTTGTTACAGTTACAGCACACTCTGGGTTATCCTGCATGTACCCACAGTTCCCTCCGATGGCAAACACTGAGGGTGGGTGAATGATGGCACCGTTAGTATCCACCCTTAGCTTGACCTTCGCCTGGCACTTGCTGGTCCAGATCCCAAATGGGTCTTTGATATCCACGCAGCTTCCTGCTCCCTTGACATAACGAGCCAGGAAAGTGAGGACATCCACAAAAGCCACACATGGATTGAACACGTGCACTGTTATCTCATGCTCCTTCTGGGTGGGGAGGGTGAAGAGTGGCTGCACCTTCAGCAGTGTCAGCGGAGCCTCACTCCCCCTCTCCCGAAAGTCCTGCCTTCCCACTGGGTTCTTGAAGGTAACGTCAACGTACCTGTTACCTGGGAAGTCCAGGAGGCAGTAGGTGTCCTTCACCTCAAACTTGCAGCAATCCTGCAGGACCTTCTTGATGAAGAGGTCCTGGGTGAAGGGGCTTCCCTCACTGAGATCCTTCACTGTCACCCTGACAGTGAATCCTTGGTCCTCCTTCTGAGGTGCTCGTCGGTCAGCCATCCTGACAGAGCTGGTTGGTTATAGCAGGTTTAGTTGCTTGGTATTGGTATTGGTCTATTATTGTCACTTGTACTGAGGTACAGTGAAAAACTTGTCTTGCATACGGATCATACAGGTAATTCATTACACAGTGCAGTTGCATTGAGTTAGTACAGAGTGCATTGAGGTAGTACATGTAAAAACAATAACAGTACAGAGTAAAGTGTTACAGCTTCAGAGAAAGTGCAGTGCAATAATGTGCAAGGTCACAACAAGGTAGATTGTGAGGTCAGAGTCCATCTCATCGTATAAGGGAACCATTCAATAGTCTTATC
>JARFYF010000002.1:50004847-50017107 GCA_030265395.1 Rhina ancylostomus | reverse complement strand
CTCGGAACAAGTCATGCAAAGACTTGATTGTAAGTGACAACATTTGCAAGATGAGAATGTTTGTACTGTTAAATGTCGTCACCTCAAGGGCAATGTGCCATTTGGATAAAAAAATCCTGGTTAGGAATGTAGATTTGTCATTTGAGTTTTCATGATACCATCAGCATGTTTTGAAATCTGTGGGTTAACTTGCAAAAATATATTTTTCTTGTGATGTCCTTTCAACCAGTTGTAGGTAATTTTCCATCAGATAACTGGGGAAAATGAGCTTTGACATTGATAGTTTAGATGTCATGTTCTTGCTCATCTAATTGGAAGTGTGATGCTTCCCTATAAATCGAGGATGAAATTACACATGCGTAACCATTCTATTCCCTGTAATTTCTTGGGCTGTCACTTGCTTTAAGAGTTGAAATTCATTTGTTTACCAGTTGCAGTTTTTTTGGGTGAATGTAGAGAGTGATAATGGGTGACTTCTCTGTTAGTGAAAGAATACACATGGCACTGGAAAAATGATATGGGGAAGAATGAAGGTCTGATTAAATAATTGACTAACCAGACTTGCCTGCAGTGCTCCCATAGTATTGGTGTTTAATCATCCTGCTTGGTTCACGCACAGAAATTCAAATATTAGACATTTTAATTGGGTCCAAATTCTATTTTGATCAAAATTAGATGATGGTGCCTTTTTATTCTTGTTTATATTTGTACCTTCATTGACATTGAACTTTTTTTTTAAACTTCCATTTGTATCTTTTTGAATGTGATTTGTTCTGTGAAAAGCGCAATCAATATTCAGAAAACTGTTACCCACCTGGATTTCTCAACCTTACTAAGAAATTGGTGGGCAGGTAGGTTTGATGGTCAAAACCTTCTTAAAGGTTTGCAATATTTCACTTATTGTTTCTTGAGATACAAGCTTGATTGTGTTCATCAAATTCATTCAATGGTACATTAAACTAATATAAGAAGCTATTATTAACTAGTTTACTTTCTTTTAATTAGGTGTTGACATTCTGAAACTTGTGGCAGCTCAGATTGGTAGCCAGTGGAAGGATGTATATCAGTTTCTTGCCAATGCAGCTGAACGGGAAGTAGCAGCTTTCTCCAATGGGTATTCAGCTGATCATGAGCGAGCTTACGCAGCCTTGCAACACTGGACCATTCGAGATCCTGAAGCCAACTTGGCAAAACTCATCAGTGCTCTTCGTCGCTATAAACGGAATGATGTGGTGGAAAACATCAGGGGACTAATGGAGGATACCTCTCAGGTATGTACCCACTCAGAACAACTTGATATGCATTGGATACAGATAAGTGAAATCTTTCTGGTTTAGTCCAAAGCGCAATAGTTTGGGAGCAAGGTGAAACTTGTTGCAAATTGCTATTGTGGGCAAGACACTGCCTGCAAGGAATATCAAATGTTATGACACAGCACACGGCCATTCAGCCTATTGAATCACTGATACAACCAGCTAGACCAATCCTGTTGATTCTACTTCCTCACAGCCCTGCAATTCATTTAAAGAAAAATGTGTAAATAGGTTCAAGTAGCTAGATGCTTTGTTTGAAAGAAAGCATTTGAGAATGCAAGAAGGATTGTAGGGGAATGACTGAGAATAAAGAAATGGGCTTGTTGAACTATAATTTCAACAACAAGGAATGGGAGTCTTTTTTTTGATGCAGTTAGACACCTTGCTTGAGTACAGTCACATAATTTAGGGAAATTGAATACTGGGGGAGAGAGTTCATTATGGCATAGAAAGATGGTATTTAAATCCTAGTGGAGCAATCCATTTAGTCCCTTTCCTTTGTGCTTTTCCAGGAGCCCTGCAAATTGACTTCCCTTGAGTGCTAATCTGATTCAAAGCCCCTGATTGTCTCTACTTAGGGACAGTAAATGATTGTGTCCACACAATGCTTTATTTTAAAAAAAAGAAAATCTTTGTATTTTCTTCCTACACCTACCTTGACCTGTACTTTTTATCACTTATGATCCCTAATTCTGAACCATCTCTAATGGTAGTAACTTCTCCAGTTTTCCCCTTTATGTTAACCTTGGATCTTGTGCACCTCTGTCAGTTCTCCTCAGCCTCCATTGATTCAAGGAGAACACACCAGTTTCTTCAACCTGACCCTACAGCAGTTCTTTGAAATTAGTATTGTCGTTTGTTTTCTGGGATTGTCTATTCTATATTCAAATGTATATTTCAAGTTCAGATTTGGTTTCAAGTCCGTTAAAGAGCTAGCAGAGCCGAGTATCTTGGCAGAAATGAAATGCTCAGTCCGCCAACCTGTGGTATCTGTTTGCTGGCAATTTGAGTATTCCTAGCAAAGTCCGACAAAAGCTATGCAACTAATGGGGAAATTGAATCATCTTTTGAGGGAGTTCTGCACGGTGAAAGATTATCATTTGCATTGAAAGGTGGAACACTCACGATATCTGAACAACAGTCTTTACTTAAATTCCACCCTTATTACTGTTTTTGAAGGCAAATAAGCTTCCAATTGAGCAAAAGAAAATGTAGCTCTAGAGGAACTGATGGTATTTGTCTTTGTTCAATACTTCAAGTCAATTCACAGTTAAGGACTGGTGACTCAAGCTAGCTTGATCAGTGATGTTAGTATTCATTATAAAACGTTACACAACTTTCTTTGGTTCTTATTACTTACAAAAATAAATAAATAAATAGGAAGTATTAAATTGGCTCAAATGTGTAGAGTACTCCATTTTTGTTAATGATCCAGGAAGCAGTTTGTGACTACTTGTTTTCTCTTGGCCCATGTCAAATTTGTTATTCCAAGCAGGAGTTAGAGGGTGTGGATGTTTAAGGCACTATATTCCTGGTAGTTATCCTCATCCCTTTCCTTCACTTATCCTTCTCAAAACAAAACAGAAATGAATGTACATATTGCAAGTTTGCATTGTTCATTCTTGTGATAGTGTTGTTTGCTGACTATTTATGAAGATGACTAAAGGTCAGTTGTTTTGAAGTGGTTTCTGTGTCTAACAAGAAGAATAATTGTTGATTTTAAGAAGTGGATTTTACAGAAACAAATGTTTTTTTACCAAGAGCATAAGAAATATAAGCAGGAATAGGCCATGTCGCCCTTTGCACTTGTTCCACTGTTAAATGAAGTGATGTTTTACTTCAGCCAGCACCAACCCACATCCTATGACTCCCTTTTATAGTCCGATATCTTGAGCTCTGGCTTGAATATGCTGTCTGAGCCTTCACAGGCCTCTTGGACAGAGTGTTCTAAAAGTTCACTATCTAAGTGATGAAATTTCTGATCTTAAATGTAAATATTGAAATAAGATCAATCATTTGTCTAAACCCATGAGCATGGGCTGATAAGTGGCAAGTCATTCTGGGCCACAGCAGTATCAGGGTGACAACCGGAGAGGCAAAATAAATAAAACAGACACTAGGTATCTTGAACAAAAACAGAAAATGCTGGAAATACCTGGTAGGTCGGGTCATAACAGTCATTCTTCTGTAATTTTAGCTCGACTTGTTTGTTTCCTTTCTTTTCAGCCCTCTGGGAAATGAGGACATGCCCAGACTGACCTGCTGGTTTTATCCTGCTACTCCTACCTTCTATTGTCTGGGTTCTTTTTGCCTTGTTCTTGCCCTCTAACTGCTCCCATTCACTCATTGACCAGATAACCTGGAACTCCTGACCCAACTGCATTGGGTGGTTTGGTGCCATCTCGAGCAATTGGGGATGAGCAATGAATGCTGGTCTTGTCAGCAACATCTTGATCCTGAAGTTGAATTTGTAAACTGTAATTGGACTTCTATGGCATGTTTAGTTTTCATGTTGGGATGTGGGAATACTAATGCAATTCTGTGTCATGGGAAGAGTTAGATTCTCTTGTTTGAGATGGCATCTAATAATTTCTATTAAACCAAACTGGAATGTTGTCCTGATCTTGCCACATGTGAGCATGGACTGACTGATTCAGTATCTGAAATACTGCAAATGGAATTGGACTTCTATCATGTCACCATCTGTGCTCAGTAACTGCTGAGTTTAGTTTTTGATGTGCAAAATGGATGGGTATATGATCCATTTCATTAACCTGGCAACCAATTCTGCACTTGTGCATTTTAAACTGGGGTTAAATACTAGATGTAGCATAAAATGTATATCTTATTGTTAAAAATTCACTTCTGCATTTCGTTAGAATGTTCAAGCAAATTGTCAACTTAGCAAAAGTTAGTGCACAATAGCTTCATTTTTCATCATGCTATTAATGTAAAGAGTTTTTGCTACTAAAATGCTTGCATTTTGATGCCAGTAGAACTGTTTTATCTTAATCAACTGCAACCATTAAAATACCTAATCAGTTTCTAAGCACTAAGGTGTAATGGGTAGACGCACACCTTTTTAAAATATAATGAGTCACTTGTTTATTTATAGGGAGTTGCAAGAAAATGAATGTTGGAGAAACAGGTTGGCAGCATAGCTTTTGCAAATCCTGGCAAAATGGCAGTAAGCTGGAGCTTGGTGTTTATGTTGGTGTAGTTGTGCAAAATTTAGGAATCTCTGTCTTCATGCTGTACTATTTCTGAGAATTATAGTATTTTAAATTAACTTTGATTTTTGATTAATTGAAGTGCAGTATTTTGTCTTGGTGCTGAAACTGTATCCATTACTTTGTCACCCAGGAGGAGTCCATGTGTGTGGGTGTGCTTTATCTCCAGGATGTGCATTTATTGCCCATCGCTAATTGCTTTTGAAGAGCTGCTATTTTACATCCTGGCAGTTTTTGTAGATGGTACAAACTGAAATCACAGTTGATTGGTTGTAGAGGTAGTGATTGCATTGCGTGGTGGATAGGGTGCAGATTAAATGGGCTACTTTATCCTCTGAGCCTCTCTAGTATTGTTGGAGTTGCACTGATCAAAGCTAGTGGAGGCTATAATATCACACTCCTGAATTGAGATGTTGTCAGGAGGTGAGTGACTTGCAGCAGAATCCTAACTTCTGACCTGTTCTTGTAGCTAAATTACTGAACTGCCACATCCAGTTAGGCTTCTGTTGACCCCCCCAGACTTTTCATGGCAAGGTTCAGCAATGGTACTGTTGTTGAATGTCAGTAATTTGTTGGACATACTCATGTTGAGATGGTTGTGTGATGTGTAATTTACTTGTAGCTTATCAGTCCATGTCTGAATGTTTTGATCTTGCTGCATGCAGTTGAGGATGAATTCTGTTATTTACATGGAAGCTGACGGACTGAGATGACTGACTTTCAACAGCCACCTTCAATGCATGATATGATTTCAGTCTATGGAAAAGTTTCTCTGATAGCTGTAGATTTCAGTTGTACCTAGTTTCCTTGATCCCATGCTCATTTAAATAGTACCTTGATGCTAAGGGCAATCGCTTGTAACTCTCTCCTGTAATTGTTTCTTGGTATCATTGTTGATTATGAATAGACTGATTAGAGGGTATGAGCTATAAGGAAAGGTTGGGTAAACTTGGATTGCTCTGCCCTGAGCATTAGAGGCTCAAGGGAGACTTGATAGAAATTTCTAAAATTGAGAGGCATAAGTAGGGTAGACAGAATCTTTTCCCCAGGGTAGGAATGTCAAAGACCAGAGGACATACTTTTGAGATTAGGGGGGAAGTTTAAAGGTGATGTGAGGGGTAAGTTTTTTTCCACATGGAGTGGTGGGTTCCTGGAATGAATTACCGGGAGTAGTGGAAGCAGGCAGTTTGGTGGAGTTGAAGAGGCTTTGAGATAGACACATGAATATCAATGGAATGGAGGGATATAGATGATGCACACTAGGAGGACATTTAGTGTAAATTGGCATCAAGATCAGCATAAAATAAGAGATCTTCAGTCACATTTACAACAAAGCACACAATGAAATGCATCATGGGCCAAATGGCCTGTTCAGTGCTATGCTGTTCTATGATTAGATAGTGTTTGGATTTGGCCTGCTTGTTTCCTAATGGGCCACAATCTAGAAATGTCTAATAATGCTAGGTAGGTGTCACCACCATTGCTCTTCTGCCTTTCCTAGTTGAATCGACTTTTATTATTTCTACCTCTGTGCCTATTCATTTCTACGTGCTACTTTGCCTCCATTCCTTGTTTACTGCTGATTAAGATTAGATTGGGTGATATTTGGCTGGTTTGGTTTCTTTTTTGGTTTTTGTAAGACTTTACTAGTCATTGGGGATAGATGCCAGCAATATAGGTCTACTGGAACATATTAAGAGGTGCAAGTACCTTTGGAGCATGCATCATGAACTTCAGTCAGGATTTTGTTGGACTCCATCTTCTTTACTGTAACCAGTGCACTCAGTTTTTTTGAAATCATACTGAGCAAGTCGATCAGATTCTATAATGTTGCCAAGTTTGGGAGGATGCCAGTGTGATTTATCCAACCAGCACCTTGTGGTTGAGTGATAAATGTTATAGGTTTGTCTTTGGTACTTGTGTGCTGAGCAAATGCATAATTTGATTCAAGGTTTTAAATCAATTTTAAAAGCTTGAGTCCCAGTTAATCTAGAACATTTTCTTCGGAACCAGCCCAGCCTAAGTTGCCTTGCTCTTGTTGGATGCCCATCAGGTGTAATGGTGAAGATTGCAACTGGAACATCGCCTGAAATGTACTCAATTTCTTTCCCATTAATATTTAACATTTATTGTGTGAATATGTGAAAATTCACTTTCTCCAAATGATCTGGGTTTGCAGGCCCAAACCTCCTGATCTGTAGTGTGAAGTTCTATTGGATTATTCTGTTTGGAAGCATTCCATTGGAATTACTCATAAGAACCTGATGCATCCTTCATTTCGGGTCAGTTTATGCAAGTTCCTAAGCCTGGAAGTAAACCAATTGCATATTGTACCTATTAATTTTTAGTTCACATTTTGTTGCACTTCTGTTGAATGAGAAACATTTTGGATGTACTTTTTTTGTCATTGATTTATATTCTAAATGCTGGGTAGAATTTGAGTGCGGATGCCAAAGGCTGGTTCTCTACCCCTTGCCTAAGAAGTTTAATGCATTTCATTAATATTGACTGGTGACAAAAACCCATTTGCACATCTCATGGGTCTTGTTACCAGTCTATTCATTAATGTTTGATTTGCTCATTCTGCGTTTTAAGGTGAAACTGGGATATTAGTGACAGTGATGCTGTTAACAATCAGGGTAGTTATTATCTTGATGTCTTTTCAAGATACATACTTAAAAACCTAGAAAATGGGAGCAGGAGTAGGCCATTCAGCCCTTCAAGTCGGCTCTGCAATTCAATATAATCAATGCTGATAATCTAAATGCAATATAAATTTATTCCCCATATCCAGTGATCCCTCTATCCCTTAAAAATGCACTAGTATCTTTAAGTGCCAGAATTGTGACCTGGATGTTGTCCAGGTCATTTAAGTAGTTTATGGGTTGCTCTGAGAAGAGTTGCAAATGTAGCTTAATTCTGATCACATGCTCACCAAAGTAGGGCTACTTGCTAACAATTCCAAAGGGATTATTGAACTTCGGGACACCTGCTTTCTAATTCTTGCAGTGATGTACTGGGACTGTGCAAATGGTCTTCAACCATAAATAACATTTTCTTTTGGCACGAATGAGCCAATTTAGTGGAAGATTATTTGTTTTGACCTCTGACAAAGCTTTTTTGTATCCCCAAGATTGATTGCTGTTATGTGTGGTTGAATGCAACTTGTCCCACCATAGCTCATTACCACCTAATTCAGTTTAATATAATTAATGTGTGCCTTTGAAGCATCTTTGGACACTTGGCATAAAAAGACATGTACCTTTTCTACTAGTTGAAGGCTGTGGTGGGGGGAAGGGGGTGGAGAGAGGAGATGCCAAAGACGTCCAGTCTCTGTGCACGAGAGGTTGGATAACTAGATAGAAGAAAAGATTTGAATAGACACAGGAATACGGTGAACAATTATGAGCAGACCTATTTGTTGGTATAGTAGGAAAGCAATGGTGTCAAATAGATTGGGATGGATGCCCAGTTTCCATGATACACTTGTTTTTAACAGGCATGTAGGAAAACATTTATGTAATCTCTGGTGCTGAGGTGACTAATCTTGAAAGCCAAGGTACATTGGGCAGCCATGAGCATTTCTCACATTTTCCAGGCAGAGTCCTTGGACAGTATCTTTGGGTGTTAATATCTAGCACGACTGTGCTTTTGATTAAATATGTACTTCTTAACCTGTTTATAAGAACAGCAGAGGTACTAGCTAGTGTTGCAGGTACTTGTTTTTTTTTCAGCACAAGAGCATGAGTCATTGCATTGAGGGGTTGGAGAAAGGAAATGTTTTTTGTGTAACTGATCTTGTATTTGATCATGTTTGTCAAAACAAATGAACATTAAATATTGCCTTGATTATATAAAAATAAACTATTAAGGGGCTTGCATTGGTCAACAGTGGGCCTGCAGAACATTTGTAGATATTGCAGCAATTTGCGTTTTTTGGTAGCCACCTCATAACTTTTGGAAATGCGAATGAGGTTTAAGTGCCTATGAACACCAAGAATAAAATGTTGTAGTTTAACAAGAAGTACAATAATGAGACTATTTCCAAGCCTCCTATACCCCAGTAGAAAATTAACACATGGCAGTTCAGTGGGATTTTTGTTGGCATTTGAAACATTAATTTTTACCCATCTTAAAACTACCCATATAGCATCAACAACTGCACTGGTCAGTATTTGATTTTTTTTCCCTAACCCTTTTGATCTGATAATTGACAATCTTGTTTACTTTGATAGTTTTTAAATTAATTTTTATTGGCAGTGTTTCTATTGAAACAATCAATGCCCAAGCTGTATTTTCTGTTAAGCTGCTCCATAGCATCCTGCCGTCTCTACACTACACTGGTTGAACATATGATTGAGCCTTCCCACATTTTGATATAATGACATGTCACCCTTTTGAATTGACTTTGAGGATTTGTCTGTAGTGAACACTCCCCTTGCTGATGTCATGGGGATAAACCATAACCATTGAAACCATCCTGGGTAACCACAGAGACCACAAGGAGGGGGCCAAAGAAAAGTTTTCACTTAAGACTATGCCCTTCTCAATACTCCAGGGCCCTTGCTCTAAGCTTGGCCCCTCTCCTGAGGGGAACTGCTTATGCAGGCCTTATGGTTCACCAAGATAGAGCTCACTGAGATCTCTAACCTCAATTACAAGCTGGCATGTGTGCCTGAACTGCATTGCTTTTGGAGGTCAAATTAAAGATCATTCTTGGTTTTCTAACCCCAAGATCAATCCACTTTTTTTGTCACTGATTTGTGCCACATCTCATGATTTGCTGTTTAGTGCTATATTTTGCAGAATAAGCTCATTTCAAACCTGAAGGAAAGGCCTTATATTTTTCTACTGGAGTAGTCAGATTGGACACCTGAATTTCTTGCCATGGAATGTTTCTTCAAGGTGCAGGCTTTCATAACACTGCTCTTGTAGTATATTGCCACTTTTAGAGTCCTCTTTGGCACCATTCTGTCAATGGCATCTGAGTGCTGCCTGTATTTTTTTTAAAAAATACCTCCTTTTGTGTTCTGTTTGAGCCCCTCAAAGCACTCTCATTCCCTCTGTTATTGCTGCATCTGCTATTATAGCAGCAGGATTCCTCTGCCTGGCAGAGTGCTACTTGTAATGTGTGTATATTCCTTTTGAGGGCTAGCTGTCGAGATTGGAACTGAGATCTTGCAGCGCACCTGCAAAGCAGTGTGTTTTGAAACTGACTCAGCATAGCATTACACAGAAGCTCAACAATATTGCACTAGGAACAGTTCAATTGATCACTATATTTATGGAACTTTTTAAACAATAGGTGAGAAAATACTACTTTTAAGCCCTTAAGAGGTAAAGGAATTTCTAGGCTAATTTAGTCCATTTGTTACTCACTGGTCTGGTCTTAAGTGGTTACTTATTCTTAAAGAAGTGCTTTCAGCTAAAAATCCCCTGGTTTTGTTCCAGCTGAATGATAACCATTTTATTTGCAAGTCTAACCCCTGCTTCAAACATTTATCCTTTATAGGATGTACAAAATCTTGTCTCTTTTTTCTTAATTTTTCATACTTCTAATGTCTATTCAAAGGAATTTTGTTTTAGCCTTATTGTTGTGCTCATTTTAAACTGATGGCTTGTCATTAACAGTTTGGTCTTTTCCTACCCATTTCCTTAATGCTCTTACCCTAAATATCCTTTTTGGCAATGATTTGCTGGATCAGATATCTAATACCATCTTCTATCAATTAAACTTGTCTCTGCATGTATGTTTTTCCTACTTTTGTGTAGCAAGTAAGTTGGACATATGGTACCTAAGTGAATAGGGGAAGAGCTCTATCTGAACAGTGCATGTATTCATTCTGGGAAATGTATAGTGCAAGGACTGAGAAGAAGAGCAAATGAGAGTTGGTGGATTCAATGTATTGAAAGAGATTAGAGCAATGAAATGACAGGAATTCTTTAACAAAAAATAACTTTTTGTCTCTGTCAAATTACAGGCAATAAATTACTGAGTGAGTTGGACTCTACACTTGAAATATTTTCTGTGCCAAGTATGTTGACTGGCAGAAATACACTTATCCTGGTGTTTAAAAACTGAAACTGAACACTTTGTGGGGAGCGGTTTAGTTGGTGTTTATTGTGCAAATAGCAGAACTTGCATAAGATGGATTTTGGTGGCAAGCCAGAAAGGGGTCCCATTATCTTGATGCTAAATGGTGCATCTTAATGTCTTGGAGTTTTGCATTTACCATGGACCTCTTTGCCAGAAGGTGCAGTTATATGTATTTTTATAACTGGTCAGTGCCATTAGCCTTCATGTTTTTGTTATATTTAATGATGCAATGTAAAGGAAGTAGTTGTGCTTTGTCAAGTGCAGCCCATTGGGTTGGATGTGGACCCTGTCTCCCTTGAGAGCTGAAATATGGACAGACTTGTACAGGTCACATTTTTACTTAAAAGCCAGTAGAAATAAGAAGACACTAGATTTTATCTGAATCTATTCTTAAGGTTTATTGGCCTGTAGTAGTATGATCTTGTAAAAACGATGACTTTCCAGTGGGTCAACCTTGCTTGAGCTTTCATGATACAGTATTATGAGGACTTTTATCCATACGTTTCAAAATTGATAGCATTTCCAAAGCCTCTGAAATCAATTATCCACTTTAAATGCTGACACGTAGTTGCGTAAATGCGTTATTTTCAATTTCCTGCAGATGCCTGAACCATGTCGTTTATGCTGAAAACAAAGCCATGGTCATAGCTAATTTGAGTCTGGCATAGTGTGATAGCCTATCATTGGTTTCTCTCCTTTGATAAACAAAATAGATGAAGGGGGAAATTATGCATATTGATCTTGTACTTGCCCAATCATAATTTCTATTCTACCAATAACTTTTACCCTATACAATACTGATTTTTAATTTAACAATTAAAAGATCAAATGTATCTTTCTAAATTTAAACTTTGCCATTTCTTCTTTGTTGCCTTGCTGCTGGAATAATTGGGGACTCCTGCTGCTCTCGGGTAGCACCACATGGACAGCACGTATTGGTAGGAAAATGAAATTAGTCATCCAGATTTTAAACTGTGGATTTAACTAACACATTGCTGGTTTACAGTGGAGATTGAACAATCTGGGATAAGGCTAAGTGCCATAATATGGTGGTGTTTAGGGATGGAACATGGCTTCCTCCTAAAATCTTTCAGGGTTTCTTGGGTAGTTGTTGTTGAAATTTATTGTTGTCTATGGCATGTATATGGGGTGTAAATGCCACTTAAAAATTGGCTTTTTGCAGCACAATATGTAAGTTAACAAACTTAATATAACACGTAATGTATTATTGTTATGGTATATCTACTCAAGAGAAACCTGTGTAAGTGAAGGAGTCTATTGCCTTTGCTATGTTGCTTTTCCCTTTGTGACTTGACATGGTTCCTGACCATCAGTTGTGGTCAAAGTTCAGGCAGTTGATCTATTGCCAGGCTCTTTTAAAAGTAATGTGGATATGGACCATTTTGACTCCAGCACCACCTTCAGCCACACCCTTCCCACTAAGTTTCATTTCTATTCGCAGAATCTTAACATGTTCATGTCTGCGCTGCAAGTAAATTTAAACTTAAAAGAAATGGGACCAGGAGCATATGACCATCTGAACCTGCTCCACCATTCATCGAGTTCATGGCTGGTCTTTTGTACCAACTCCATTTTTGTGAACTATTGCCACATCTCTTT
>JARFYF010000002.1:49927667-49938650 GCA_030265395.1 Rhina ancylostomus | reverse complement strand
TCCTGCCCATTGGGAAAATGGAGTAGCAATTTCTGATCACAAAGTAAGTGCACTGTTATTTTTAGTGTAATGTCTGCACATTCAGTTATGTTAGAAATTAGCTCTAAAAATCACTACCTATGGCTTTTGCTTTGCACTCATATCCAACAAGAAGCCCACCCTACAGCAGGTCAGCATCCACATGCAAGTTAATATGTTCTCTCTGTGGAATCAATGGTTTGCTGCATGCTTTGCTGCAATAATTTTGTTGCATTGTGATTTTCTCCATAGAGATTACTGTTAAAGATTGCAGCATTTCTGTGTTATGCATCTCAGTGATGGACCATCCGCACCATCATTATCCTATACCTTGCACTGGCAATAGGACCACTTATTGCAAGGCGGTCCATTGGGCCAGACTATCACAAGCATCGTCTCCAGTCACTCTTTCTTCTCTGTGTTCCACTTCCCCCACCCCCTCTGATTTTGTCCCATCTCAAGGCTATTGCCCCAAGACTGCCAAGATGATGCACATTAGGGCTCTGACAAGCTTCCCAGTAGCCAGAGTGGGAATGATGAGGCAGCTGCCAGTTATATATTCAGCTGCCTTTGGGAAGTGAACAGGCAGAAGTTTAATAAAAGAATGTGGGTGCAACCACTCGAATGATTATTTTTAAAGGTAAATTTCATTTTGAAATTATTTTTGTTCTGGCTGTCTATCTGATAGCACTAAAAGAGCACCCATGTAATGTATCAAGAATAGGTGAAATCCAATTTATGGGCACTTGTGTCTTTTTCACAACTTCTTTTCCCATCTATCTTTGTATCACCAGTAAATGTTAATTCGATACACTTGGTTCCTTCATCTTAATCATTATTATAGATAACGTATTATTATAGAAGTGTCTATTTGCACTTTCCCATCTGACAATCTAAGAGAATTGTTTGTGCCTGAATATGTGGCCAAAAATCGACCCTTCTCGGTCAATAGTGAGTTAGTTAGAAACTGAAAATCCAACACTGCTACATTACAGTGAAACAAGCTCCCAATCTCTTATCAGTGTGAAAGAATATATGAAAGTCCCACTGGCAGTCTGTGAGGAATGAATCAGGCTTGCTGGGGTGCCACACATCAAATTGCCAGCCAGGAATTACTATGTGGTCTTATGATAGTGATGAGGTTTATCAATAAAGTATTAGATATCTTGTGTCTTAAGTGTAGTCCTGTGGTGAGAGTCAATTACCTTTAGGGAAGAAGGGAAACGAAGGGGAAAAAAAACTGCAAATGATATTACGTTTTCAAATCATCAAACACAATAACCACACTTCATAAAACTTATCATTTGACAAACTAAATATTATAGTGATAGGCATATTTTTGAAGAGTGCACTTCGTATGAGCATTCTACATTTACACCAAAGGAGATAATTTTGGCAGCAGGGTAAAGTGGTCAATAAAGAGTCATATGCAGTTTCAGAAAAATTTTCATTGATTCCAAAATCAAACGTTCCTCCATCTAGTGGCCAGGAGTTGTTTAGCAAGGGATATGTTTATCTCATCTATTGAAATCTGATTACTAAGGTTACACAATGGGAACAAACTTCCATCCACCTCCTTAATAACCTTACAAAGTTATTAAGGAATTTAAAAACAAACTACTTTTACTTTTTTTTAAACTGATGGTGTGCATATAAATTATGCATCGTGTAGAGTGAAGAATGGTTTAAATGAATCCAACTCTAATTGGCTCTTTAACTAAGAACAGTCTAGAATCACATGTAGGCTGTACCAGGGCAGATTGGAAGATTTCCTTCCCAGAGAGCATTAAGCAACCAAATAAGTTTATTTTAATAAAATAATTCAGTAATCTCCAGAATTATTTTATTTACCATTATTGACACTGTTTCATATTCCATAGCTTTTAAAATGTTGAATTTAAGTGCTATGATAGGATGCAAACCCATGCATCTGGATCTATAGTCCAGATCTCTAGATGCTAGTTCAATAATATAACCATAATGTGACTGTAGGTTCACTTTCTTATGATAATGTTCACATTTGCTTCATTATTTCTGGTAAAATAAATGCCACACTGGGCTCTGAATTCTTTCTGGCTGAATGTCTGATGTCCAGTTCCTTAGTGGTTGAGGAAACATATTCCATCTGAGATAAATACAGTAGATTAGATGAATGTGTGAAGTATGACAAAGCTAGAGAGGATGAGCAGTGCTAATGTTAGTCAAGCAAGACTTAAGTTAACAGCTGTTCTCGTGCCACCAGTACCTGCATGCATTCAAATCACATGCATTCACCTGGAATGATGAAATGAACATCTCTGCTGATCATAATATCATTGGTGTCAAGTAGTGTATAGGTACTTTTGAATTGTGTCTGACCAATCAGTTTGGAGAAAGATACCATGATAATCACTTATGCAAATGTGTGATAACCCAGATTATGTCTTAGGGGTATTTGCCCACTATTTAAGTCTGAGAGCAAACTGATGAAACTAAACATTATCTTTTGCCAAATTGGCACACTTTGGTCAAATCCAATGCAAAAGGTAATGATAATTAAAAAATCAGTATGGCCTGTCTTAACCCAGTTTGATGGAAAACAATAACACTCAATTGGGATGAATTTCCGTCAAATTGATGCTCTTGCTGATGAGAGACTAACAATGGTACGTGTGCTAGAAGTCCCTTAATGTACAATGGAACAAAGGAGCGATAATAAATCGGAGGAGATGACCTCTAAACCAAATTATCTGATCTGCATTCTGTCAAGATCAACTGTTGAGAGAGTGATCCTCTACACTAATATTATACATTATATGTAAGATATGTACACATAAAGCATGATAGAATCATGGAAACCTACAGCATATTTGGCCCATTCTGTCCATGTTGGCTGGAAAAGTTTCACAATATTCAGAGCAATGGTGAAATAGCTTACTTCAAGCTTAAATTGTACTGCCAAGCCTCTTGTTTGGAAGCAGCTGGGCATTGTACTATGTCTTTCATGTTCAGATCCATTAACTGACTTTTGGAGGCAGAGTTTTTCTTGTGCAAAAAAAATACTACCAGGTAGAGATTGGTTTCTGGACAATAAGCTTTTGTTATATTTTCAAAGTATTTTTTGTTAAGTTAGAATTTATAAATCATGATACTTAGTTCACAAGATATCACTAGAGTAATTATTAGGCATTGATATATGAGCTGTGTTTTCTATATTGTGGCTTCATTACCAAATGATAGGAGAGTACAACTGTACTATGCCCTTTGCCAGTAATTTGTAGTTTTAATGTATTACTTTTGCTTTTTCCTTCTCCAGTCTGTAAATTAGTGAACAATGAAGTTCAATGCACATGCACTGGTGAATTTACTTGGAACTTGACATTTTGTAGAACATACCAGTCTTGCAGTGAAAAAACTATAGCAAACCAGACCTGTGACTGCATCAGGGGCTACCCAAAAGAAAGGGAATTTTGTGACCTCACGCCCATCGTAACAACACCCATACAAAGTACTGCACAGACAACCCTCCCTGCACAGACAACTCCCACAACTACTTCAACATCAGCAACCACCACGGAAGCTCAAGGAGGTATATTGAACATGATTCTCTCTCATTAATGGAAAGGTCTGAACTGTTTGTGATATAGGTGATGCTATTTTATTGAACAAACAGAAATGATGCTGTACTGTGTAACAACCCTCATTGTACAATGGCAGAATGTAATGATAATATTACTGGATCAGTACTGAGTTGTAGATCATTTCAATATTAGTAAATCTGACCCAATGACATTGATGTCTTTGTGATCAAAATCCTCCACTTACTGAATAACTGGTGAGTGCCTATCCTTAGGATTCTGCCAGACGCCTTCATTAAAAATTGACGTTCAGACTAGTAAGGCTGTTTTATAGGCTTTTAGTAGATTCTTTGCTGCTGGAAGAAAAGTAGAACAATATTTGATTTCAGTAATACTTGTACCTGGAAAAGTTAAATAATCATAACTATTTTAAGTTATTTGAAGCACCACCTTATAAAAACTACCTGAGTTAGTTTGTATCCATTCGCATCCTGACATCTATCATAGCATATAGAAGAGTACAGCACAGGAATAGGCCCTTTGGCCCACGATGTCTGTGCTGACCATGATGCTGAATTAAATTATGGTCTATATCCCTCCATTCCCTGCCTTTTCATGTGCCTTTCTAAATGCCTCTTACATATCTGCTTCCACCAGCTCCCTTGGCAATGTGATCCAGGCACCACTCTCTGGGTAAAAGAAATTAATCTTGTAAATCTCCTTTTAAACATTCCTCCTCTCACCGTAAAGCTCTGCTGTCTGGTATCTGACATTTCCACCTGGGAAAAAGACTCTGGCTATTTACGTTGTCTAATCCCTCTCACAATTTTATATATTTCTACCAGGTCACCCCTCAGCCTCTGACGTTCCAGAGAAAACAATCCAAGTTCATCCAACTTTTCCTTCTAGCTAATAGTCTCTAATCCAGACAATATTCTGGTGAACTTCTTCCACACCCTCTCCAAAGCCTCTACATCCTTCCTGTAATGCGGTAACCAGAACTGCACGCAGTATTCCAAATGTGGCCGAACCAAAGTTTTATAAAGCTGCAACATGACTTGTCAACTTTTATACTCAATGCCCTGACTGATAAAGACAAGCATGTTGAACACCTTCTTTATCACTTTATCCACTAGTGTTGCATTTTCAGGGAGCTATGGACTTGCAGCCCAAGATCCCTCTGTACATCAATGCCCCTAAGGGTCCTACCATTTACTGTATACTTTTCTCTTACATTTGACCTCCCAAAGTGCAACATCTCACACTTGTCCTAATTAAGCTCTATCTCCCATTTCTCTGCCCATATTTCAAAATGATCTATATCCTGCTGTATCCTTGACAACCTTCCTCACTATCCAAAACTCCACCAATTTTTGTGTCTTCTGCAAACTTACTAATCAGACAACCTACATTTTCATCCAGATCATTTGTATAAATCACAAGCAACAGAACTCCCAGCACTGAACCCTGTGCCACAGACCTCCAGTTAGGATAACACTTCTCCATCACTACCCTCTGTCTTCTATGGCCAAGTCAATTTGGAATTTAATCTACCAAGTCACTGTGGATCCCATGTGACTCAATCTTCTGGATCAATCTACTATAAGGAACTTCGTCAAATGTTTTACTAAGTCCATGTATGCGACATCCGCTGCCGTGCCCTCATCAATCACCTTCGTCATCTCCTCAAAAAACACAATCAAGTTTGTAAGACATGACTTCCCCCGTACAAAGCCATGCTGACCATTCCTACTAAGTCCATGCTCTTTCATATACAAATAAATCCTATCCCTAAGAATCCTCTCCAGTACTTACCCTGCCACTGATATAAAGAAAGAGAAAATTATCTGATGTGGAGGGTGGGGAAAAAGACAACGGCTGAGTTCATGGCACGTGCCCCCATCTGGGAGTTTGTATTCTGTCCCAGAAAAGATTAATGAAGAGACTGGTGTTAGTGGACAAATGAGACACACTGGACTCAGAAATGATGTGGACATGTAAGTCCCCCGACACATGTTAGTTTCCCAAAATAAAGCTGACAGAATACAAAGACACTGGAACAGGGAATTGTCATTTGAATCTAAAAGCAAACTATTAATCTGCTTTGTACCAATCTCACTAGCATGTGGGTGCTGTTCTCCCAGTGTTCATTGACAGGACACAGACTAGAATGTGGGTCTCTAATCTAAGAAATATCCGTCCATTTTCTTTTCGTTGAAGTTTTTGGTTTGCTTTTGTCTATTATTTTTTTGATTTGGGGGTTTTCTTCATATAATCAAATTTCTTTTCAATTTTTTTTTGCATTATGCACACTTAGCAAGAGAACGGGAGGTCTAGATTACATACTTTACTCCTTGTGAGTATAAATATTAACTGTTCTTATTACTATCCCAATCTCTTCACGTCATAGATATAATCATTAATGTTATGTATATTAATTTGAAATTCAATAAAAGGATTGAAAAAGGAATGTGGCTCTCAGTGACAATCTTAAAAAGTGCAGATAGAATGCAATAAAGGAGCATTTGCACATTTTATGAGGCTGGTAATTTGAAGTGCCACATTTTATGCAAGTTACAGAAAAATAGGAGCAGGCCATATGGATCTTGGAGACTGCTCTGTCATTCAGCAAGATTTTCCACTTCAGTGCCATTTTCCTGCACTATCCCCATATTCCCTTACTGCCCAAGAATTTATCAACTTCATAGAAGCACTGAGGGAGGCCATTCAGCCCATTGTGTCAGTGCCATCTACCAGAGCAAGTCACCAGTTTCATTCCCTGGCCCCTTCTCTGCAGCTTTGCCTTTTTTTCCCCTTAACATATATTTATTAAATTTTCGCATGAAGGCCAATAGGGAACATGCCTCCTTTGTGTCTGCAGACCATGAGTTCCAGATCCCAACCATATATTGCATAAAAAAAAGTTTTTTCTCATGTCACTCTTAGTTTTCTTCCACTTATTTTATCCCTATGATTTCTAGTCCTCATGACTCCACCAACAGGAATAGCTAGCCACTTTCCACTCTGTCCAAACCCCTCAACATTTTATATAATTCTTTCTAATCTCCCATCAGTCTTTTCTCCCTGAAGAAAACAGCCTGAGCCTCTCTCATCTAATTTTGTAATTCTAATCCCTCATCCCAGGAACCATTCTCATAAATCTTTTCTGGACCCTCTCTAAATGTCTACACATCCTTCCTCTAATGAAGTGACCAGAATTGAATACAATATCCGGCTGAGCTCTGACCAAGGTTTTATAAAAATTCAGCAGGACTTTCCTGCATTAATACTCTGCCCTGATAAGGCCCAGAATCATGCATGCCATATTTTTCAACCTGCCCTGCCACTTTCAATAACTTGTGCACCCAAGAATTCTATTTGCTTCTCTTAATTCTTCCCACCAAAATTAATCACCTCACACTTCTCCACATTAAATTTCATCTTGCACACATCTGCCCATTTCACCAGCCTGTTTATACCTTGCTGCTATTTATCACGTCCCTCTGATTCTGTTGGTACTTACAACCCGGCACTTGTCACACACAGCCTTTTGTTTTTGCTTTATCATCCTCAATATCTCTTTCATCATCCTGGGAGCTCTGGATTTGTTTGTTCTTGCTTTGCAACTCATAGGAATGTGCATAGTCTGCACCTGGACCATTTCTTTAAAGGCAGCTCATTGTTCAGTTACAGTTTAGCCTTCCTGTCAACTTTTGGTTCAAGTTTATGTGGGCCAGGTCCACTCTCATCCCATTGAAATTGGCCTTCCTCCAATTAATTATTTTTACTTTGGATTGCTCCTCCTTTTCCAAGAAAAGGATACATTTAAAAATTCTTCACCTTCTCTGTCTCTTAACACTATAATCTACCCAACTCATTGGTGACCTATAGAATGCACCCAGCAGTGTAATACACTGTCTACTGTTTCTTAGCTCTAACCAAACAGAATTCTGACTTTGAACCCTCTGCCATGTCCTGCCTCTTCAGCCCTAATATTCTCTTCAATCAACAATGCTACCCCTCCTCCTTTCTTTCTTTCCATATTCTTCCTGAATGATTTGAAAAATAGCATCCATATTTTGTTGTAGGATTCTGAATTGTACAATCACTATAATTCATTATGAACTACCTTAATTGCAAAGAGTTACACACCCTTTATATTTGAAATAATGAAAGATTAATAATATGAATCTTTTACAGGAAGTATGAAATTTGCGCTGAGAGTTAAAAATCTGAACTTTTCAGATGACCTGAAAAATTCTTCCTCATCCTTGTATAAAAACATTTCAAGAGAATTCAGTGCCTCGGTATGTAACCAAGTGAATAACACTGCAAACTCTGAAAGGTTTTTTTTAACTTTGTGCTGCTGAGGGGAAGTCTTGTCTTTCAGATTTATATAACGGAATTTCTGTCTGAGAGTCAGGCTGACATGTTGAAGTAAAAGCCTTAATAAAGATATTTAAAAGCCTCAGGGCAATTAAAAAAGAAAATGTAATTTTGTCACTATGCAATATAAATTTTTATTTTATTTTATTTTAAAATAAATTGATTTGGCACCAAATCTTGGGAAGAGAGGATTCAGTTAATGTGTGAGAAACTCAGAAAACATTTGAAGAGGATCACTTGTTTCTTCAAACAACTGCGACATATAAACGATTGTATTTTGGCCCAAGATTTCCCCTTATCTTGCTGGTGTTCTGCCTACTAAATCTGTTCTTAACAGGAACAGGGATCCCAGCACAAACTGATGCAGATCAACTGGCAGATTCCCCATCATAAAAGCTGGGAAAATGTGGAAGTTTGTCCACCGTCACAGATCCACTGGCGTCAAAGGCGCTGAGAGCAGTGCATAACTCTGCAGAAGTTTAGAAAGAGCATATTTACACCTGCTTGTACAGGAATCCTGAACTTATGCAGAGTGACAAGGCTAAAATCAAGCAGTTCTAGCCATAATTTTCTTCATGTATGAATTTCCATATGATTGTCCAGAAATAAAATACTGAAGTTATTAGAAATCTGAGATAAAAGCACAAAATGTCAGAAATATACAGAGAACCAGGGAGTGCCTATGAAGAGAGAAATTGAATTTACATTTCTATTTCCAAAGTTGCTGTGTAACCTACTGAATATTTCCAATGTTTCTTTTTGTATTCTACATGATTGACCAATTTTAAATGTTAAAAGAAAGTTTAACAGGAACTAATTAATATGAATATTTCTGATACAAGAGACTTGCTAGTAACACATAAATATAGCAATATTGCATTTTTAACATTAGTAATGAACCTAGCTTGCTACTATGGAATATTTGCCTTGGCCTTTTTTTAGCTCGGGTCTTGATAATATCTATGTTTACTCTTCGATTCTGTCATGAGTGAGATGCCCATTTTGAGCCCCACGAAAGAACCTCAAAGATTGTAGAAAATCCATCCTACATTGTTTTCTTCTGTAGTTGCATTCTCGACTATTCAATATATGATTTTATTGGCATTAAATCATTGTGAGTGCCATACCAGTGTTGTTTCAAAAGGCTGTGTTTCATCAACTGATCATTTTTTTCTTTAATTCAAGGAGATAGTTCAGCAACCAGACTTTGTTTCTTTAAAATAAAACTCTTCCTGGCCATTATCTTACTCCAGGAGTGTGTATTTGTGAGACTAAGTGATGTGCCTAAAACTCAAATATTACCTTAAAATCAGTGAGTCTCTCATACTTTTTCCCTCCCAAGTCCATTAACAGTGCAGTAGATATGTGTTGGCTGGGTGGAGGTTCAGAAGTGGCAGAAATTCACTGCTGTACATTAAGATCGTGTACAAGGCAGCATTACAATGATAATCCTATCAAGATACTATTGGAGAGTCAGGGAGTGTTCAAATAAGAACTGTGTGAGATACATAATATGCCCAGATTTTGTAGTCAAAATAACAGCAAGCCCAATGGGACTTGTTATTTTTGGGTAGATGGTACAACAATTTTAAGTAAGGTTCAGATTCATTGTGAAACTGAAATATCCAAAGGCTGTAGTTCAGGGTGCGCTGCTCAGTTACCCTTACAAAAACAGAATCACACTGTCTGCCACAGCATTGAAATATATTGAAAGGTACGATGTCTGAAACCAAAATGAATTAAATTTGGGACAGAGAGATAATCCTTGTCCATTTCAGGTTAAGCATCCTGTCAACTGTCCTGGTACTGAAAATTAACCATTACAAGTGAGGAGTTTCACTTCTTCAGTTTAATAGCTGGAGTTTTATATTGTGTAAATTGTAAAATTGTACTTTTACTTTTTCTTTACCCTTCCTTTCTGTCTCTTCATCTCAATCAATTTTCTCCTCTATTTCACTTTCTGCACCTGATTTGATGTTTGATTCTCTCCCTCTGACTTGTATTATTGCACTTATTTTTACAGTCCCATCTTTTATTCAGGCTTTCAATGCTCTATTTCCTTCATTACTTGCAGTTTAGCAATTTGCCTTGCAAAAAATTGTAAACACTAAATATACATGGAAATATCTAACCGCCAACAAACATCTTTAGCTGCCATGGAAAGTATGGGCAATTTAAAATACTAACATGAATCATTTTTGTACACATGCTTATATAGAAATAAAAATGTGTAACTGTAATTTTTTCCTTTTTTGAAATGTCATTTCTATTTCTAACCCTCTCCTCAGCTTAATGAAGCCTACAAAATTGTGCGTTCAGATGCTTCTGTAGAAATTTTGGGATACACGTAAGTGAAGTATTTTGAGGATAGACATTTATTTTGTTTTAAAGATCTAACGGGAAAATTCAGAAAACCTGATGTACAGGTGGGAACTGCAAAGTGCACAAGAACCAATAGAGTATTTATGGATTACAATCTGCAGTGTTTATGTGGAGCTAGTTTTTTATCTTTATCTTTTTAGATTAGTTTTTTTATCTTTTGCCTTATTATCAGCATTTACCCAGCAGTTTTAAAAAAAAGCAAAAAGACTTGATGGGCACTATTTAGATTACTTCCAGAAGAGAGTGGGGGAGGGGGAGACCCAGCAACAGCACCTTTACACCTCAACCTACATAATTTTGGATGGCTTCAGTCTGAGTACAACCTCAGGCCAGTTTCTTTGTACAAATATGCCAGCTTCTTATATTTCAGGGGTGGAATTAAAAATTTGACATCAGCAGCCGGGGTCCAAAATAAGTGCATGTTGGCACTCAGGGCCAAGTGTGCTGGATTTCAGATGTTTATGTGATATGAAGCAATACATACAAGATGCAGAGGAACTCAGAGAGCCAGTCGATGTTTCAGGCCAAGACCCTTCATCATAACTGGAAAGAAAAAGGGCAGAAGCCAGAATAAAAGGGTGGGGGAGGAGCACCAGCTTGTGGGTGATAGGTGAATCCAGGTGAGGGGGGAAGGTAGGTT
>JARFYF010000002.1:49838846-49849620 GCA_030265395.1 Rhina ancylostomus | reverse complement strand
AACGAAGCCGTGACGGCTCTCTAAATTACATATGATTATGTAGATATTTTGAAAGTTGTCCCTGCAGGTGTTTATCTGTAACATCAGTGTGATGCATTCACCCCCCCCCCCCCACAAGTCAGTCAAATTTATTGTGGCCTGTCAGTGTCTTTGTAAATGTGAAAAATACATAATATGCTGCTCAATTACCAGCATGGCATTACTATACTCTGGCTTATTAATGGATTTGTGTAACGTTGCAGATTAGAGGGCATTGAAATGAATTAACACCTGCTATCAGGGAACTGGAATAGGAGCCTTCCCTAACCACAGCAGAGCAAGAATGCATGATGTGTCAAGAATTCCGATTCTAACCAAACAGCAAGGCAGTGGCAGTGAAAGTGACTCGCTGTCAAACTGAAACCAATCAGAATCAATTTAGCTGTCCATTCTAAAATTATTCTAACTTTATACCCATTTACCAAGAAATGGTTAGGAATATTACAGAAACAAGATGGAGGGAAAGGGGAATTGAGAGGGAAAGAACAGGCATGTACCAAAAAAAAACTAAATCCCCAGCATTTCCAACAACTTGTATCAAAAACAATCCCTCTGTTTTCCCCTAATTTATCCAAGTCTTAATATTTCTTTAGATTGCAGCTTCACTCGTGTACAATGGATAGTTCATAGGTTGCATTCCTGGAGAATTCCAAGTTTCAGCTCAGCAGTATTGGTGTGGTTTACCATAACTTACTCCAGCGGAGGATAAAAGTCAAGATTCTTGCTCCTAATTGCTATCCAGTGACCCCCTAATGCGATTGCTCAGTGTCAGGCTCAGAGGGCATTATGACCTTGGTGGTTGAATAGCTTCCGAAATTCAAAAACACATTTACTACTTGGAACAAGGCCTTGGTACCCTTGGAGGCACAATCAATGCCTCCAGTTAAAAAGAGCATCTAGAAAATCCTTCAATTTTTCTTTGGGTTCCAACAGGAAACCAGGAAATTTCAATCAATGAGCTTGATTGATGACACAGGTTTCAGTGATATGAGAAACCAACATGCTTCTTACACTCTGTGCCCTGTTGCCCTTTTTGTATTGTGGTTACCAGGCATTTTCATAAAGGCTGTTCTTTAAACTTCCATCAGAGATCCCAGCTGCTTGTCCATCTGATGCCAGGATTACCACAGTCTGATAATGGAAATATCAATTTGCATTCTTGTTCCTTTGCAGACTAATCATTCATTACAGAAACAACCTACTTAAAACTGTTCAGATTGGATTAATTTGCAAATGACCAGAATTGGTCCAATCAACTGCAATTCCATTTAATTCTTGAGATTGAAATTGGCCCCTTTACAGTGTATAATTTCTGGCAAACCCAAGCAGTTTCCACTAATAACATTGTTGTCTAAATTACATCATTCATAGAAGTGCTTTAGGGCACTTGTGACTAGCATAATAATCCTATGTTATGCTCCTGGGACTTTTGTTAATAAGAATATCACATTAAGTGTCAAAGTTGGCTTCATTTTAATAATTGAACTTGGGCATGAATGGATGACAGATACTTCAATGTTAGCTTGTAAACTACTGTAATTATATGAAAGATCCAGGATTCTAGGAGGAGTAATCTTTCTACTTTTTCTCAGGTTTTATCTTCCTGCTCTTCATCTCCAGGTCTCTCCCCTATTTAGTGAAAGGCAGTAACTCTAAATCTCTTTGAAATGAAAGGATTAATTCCTACCCTCATTTGAGTATGGGAATTAGCTGTGTGCATACTTTAAATTAGAAATCAACTCATCAGAATCTGACCCAGCTTTCATTTGGAATATGAAAAAAAATTGCACTATCTTCTGTCTTTTTCCCGTTTCTAATCAGTGCAGCAAGTGTACCTAATATTGGGTCCAATTGCATTGGCTGGAGTCCTGCTTGATGAAGCAGTAAATCTGATGAGGATGTGGATCTGTTTTTTTTTTGGGTGAATATTGCTTGCGATAGAGATTAAAATTCCCTTTTCAGAGGATTCTTCAGGTCAAGGCAACCTCTACCTTTACTAGAGTTTTCCATGAAATGAATTCCTTCAATCTTCCATTGGAGAACCTATGGAAACCAAAGGGAAATAGCCAGTAGGTGTTATTCTGGCAATACTGAAGTAACAATTACCAATTAGAAGAATCCCCTGGAAATGAATGGCATTAATGTCTTGTCCTACTGTATCAATCCAAAAAACTTTGCAAGCATAATTTGATACAGCTTCTGAATCTTGTTGCATATTGAAACTGATTTTAGATTTCGTCCAAACAGAAAAGCTACTTGAATGTGCAAGCTCTTACCACTTCTCCTGAAACAGCATTCATTAACTTGACTCCAAGCAATGATATGGTTTCATGTGTATAATATACCTATCAGGGCTGGCTGAGGCATTCAACATGCCTCAGGAATTAAGTTGTACAATACCATGCTATGAAACTATACTCCTCAGCTCATTGTCTGCTTATCTAGTGCCAATTTGCCTTTTAATCCTTGGCAGTTTAGGGACAACGTAATCCATTCTTACACTGCAACCCAACTGTGAACTGACTAAAGCCAGTGGATGCTGAAGACTAAAGATAATTAAAAGCTACTCCTGGGAGGAGAACTAAAATGAAAACTTCCCACAATGGACTAATAAGAATGGAATCTTTTGCAGCTACTTTGTAGGTGCTGACTGAACTCAAGGGTATCAGTGCTTCATTGCTCATAGTGTGTAATCAATGTAAATCCAGAGCAGGAAATAAACTGCTGGAGGTCCTCAGTGTGTCGGCAGCATCTGTAGGCAGAAATGGATAGTCGATGTTTCGGGGTCTCGACCCAAAACGTTAACTGTCCATTTCTCTCAGCGGGTCAGAAAGCATCTGCTGCTGAGTTCCTCCAGCACTTTGTTTTCTGCTCTGGATTCCAGCACCTGCAGTCTCTTGAGTCTTCGTGTAAATCCAGGCTGTGCTAAGCTAGCCAATTGCAGTTGAGCAGTAGTCTGCAGCTATTTTCTGTAAGACTGCTCTTGCCTAGGTTTGGAAGGGGAGCAAAGATGGGGCAAACCAGAAATCTGTGCAGTATTTAAAGTTAGACAGCTTTTGAAGGGGCATGTTGAATGCCTCAGCCAGCCCTGATAGGTATATTATACACATGAAACCATATCATTGCTTGGAGTCAAGTTAATGAATGCTGTTTCAGGAGAAGTGGTAAGAGCTTGCACATTCAAGTAGCTTTTCTGTTTGGACGAAATCTAAAATCAGTTTCAATATGCAACAAGATTCAGAAGCTGTATCAAATTATGCTTGCAAAGTTTTTTGGATTGATACAGTAGGACAAGACATTAATGCCATTCATTTCCAGGGGATTCTTCTAATTGGTAATTGTTACTTCAGTATTGCCAGAATAACACCTACTGGCTACACTTTGCTTCAGTGGTATGTACCTGCTGTGGCCCAGATGTTTAGTGATCCTTAGACATGAGTTTAAATTTAGTTAATTAAATAACTCTCTAGAATTAAAACAAAGGCATCGGTTATGGCAACCATTGCTGCGTTGTCGCAAAAGCCCCAACTGCATTACCAGTGGTTGCTGACCTGACTCACCCCCACCTAACTGTAACCACAGATCCAACACAATGGAAGGGCACTGCAACATATTAAAATCACTGGACGAGCAGCTGGAGGTCTGAATTATTGATAAAAGTTTACTTTTGGAATTACAAGAGACCAGAGTTTGAATTCCACCACAGCTGTTGGTGATTTAAATAAATAAAGTCATTAAATAAATGTGTTGGTGATCTATTCAACAATTTATACACCAGCTCTTCTTGGGTTAAAGTTGAGGACCAGACGAAAAGTGGTTCCAGACTCCTTGTTCAGTGAGTCACTGGACTCACTGTTGAACCGACCAGTGGCAGAGCAGACAGTCATAACTGTTAGTATCTGACCTCTGGCTCATCTTGATCTTCCACCTTTCATTGGACATATATGTGTCTGAGATGTGAGGAGGTGCGTGTGGCTGATAGTGGCCGGACGTATTCTGACAGGTGCACTGAAACTTAATACAGTGTTCAGACAGGACTACATCCATGCTAAGCAATCAAAGATGGATGCTATGCAAGCAACAAGACGAATAAGCAATGCCACAACCAACAGATCAGATCAAAGCAGTTCTCTCCTAAACATCTAGTCACAAATGATAACCAGACAACTCACAGGAAGAACATCTCTGAACCTCCCCATTCTTAGTGATGGTGAAGTTTAGCACGAGGGTAAAAGGCATTTGCAAACAACTCCATTCAACTGACAGTTTCAGCTGATCAATCTCTGTCTCCTCACAAGTTTATAACCATCAGAGAACGGCATTCAGCCAATTCAATTCACTTCACACGACAAAATAAATAGCTAAGCTCACAGTCAAAAGTTGTCATCTCTGACAATGTCCTGGTTATGCTGCTGGATTCCTGTGTTTGTAAGCTGCATCTCTATCAACTGTACCAGTACAATTAATAACTTGCAAATATGCAACAAAATGGAAAATTTCCCAGATATTTCCATTCCGCAGAAAGCAGGACAAAATCATTTGCACCCATTACAACCCCAATCTATTCTCAATCATTAGCAGAGAGATGAAAAGAATTAATGTCAACCTGATCAAATAGCATTCAGTCACCAGTACACTATTCACGGGTCCTCAATTTATATATCACTTCTGTTGATCCAGGAGTTCTTAACAGTACAGATGACTGGTAACCATGGCAGGCATGGTAGTGTAGCGGTTAGTGCAATGCTATTATAGCGCCAGCGACCCGGATTCAATTCCGGCCACTGTCTGTAAGGAGTTTGTACGTTCTCCCCGTGTCTGTGTGGGTTTCCTCCCACATTCCAAAGATGTACGGGTTAGGAAGTTGTGGGCATGCTATGTTGGTGCCGGAAGCATGGTGACACTTGCGGGCTGCCCCCAGAACACTCCACATAAAAGATGCATTTCACTGTGTACACGTGACTAATAAGGATATCTCATCTCATCTCATGAATGGCAGCAAGAGACTAAGGTTAATGTCAGCTGGTTTACATTATTAATTACTTTTGTTAATTTAAATGTTTTAAATTGTTCAAGTTATTTGTTAATTTTTAAAAATATTTAATATTTTAGCCTTTTAATTGTTTGAATATCTTAAGTAGTTTTGAAAGCTTCTGAACATCAGAAATGCTAATAAACTTTCATAGTGCATTGCTAAATGTGCTAACCCAGAGAATGTGGCTTAACCATCCATCAAAGCTTTTTATTTGGCATTTTGATGGATGGCATGTATTTTGACTTCACCCCTCTCTGCTCCATCCAGTAACCACAGAGAGAGTTCAGAGGCTGGGTTTGTTTTCTTTGGGGAGGAGAAGGCTAAAGGAGTAACCTAGCTGAGATATACAAAATTATGAGGGTCATAGATATGATAGATAACAAGAAATTTTACACCTTAGCAAGGGTAACTATAACCAAAGGGCATGGTTTTAAGATAAAGGGTAGGAGATTTACAGGAGATTTGAGGAAGAAATTTTACACCCAGAGTGTGTATTGAATCTGGAAGACACTGTCTGCAGTGGTGATGGAGGCAGGGAGCCTCACAGCATTTAGATTAGCACTTGATGTTCCACATGTTATGGAAGGCTATGGGCTGAGTGCTGTAATATGATATTAGCAAATATAGATACTGAAGGACCAGCACAGACATGATGGGCCAAAGGGCTGGCTTCTGTGCCTATGACACTACCACAGATTTACATTCAGAAAACCCTGCAGTCCCTGCAAGGCCTCACTGTGAAGGATGGAGTTACCTTTGTCCAACAAGTTGGCTTCAAATGCTGCCTTGTTTTGTAGAGAAGTGGTGAGCACAGGGGGCTGTGCTGCATTGAGAAGTTCAGTGTTAAATGACATACCAACCAGTAATGTTACCTATTGGACAGTAGGGGGAGTTTCATTATAATTTCCAGACAGGTCAAAACCAAATCTGCCAATATTCTTATTCCTGGAATATCTAAACCTAAACTTGGTAATAGGTGTCTTAAAATGTAAAATTATCACACATTATATACCAGTATGATTAAAATGAACTTTAGCTTTCTCTTTTGTAACTTTTACAGCCCTTCTACATTGCCATTTTAGGGAAATTGTGCATCCTGCGATATCAGATCATTACTACAATGGGCTGGATCATTTGACTATTCCCCTCTTTTAGGTTCTCTGGCCTCCATCTCAGCCATTCCCATGGCTTGCCATCTGCCCATCCAATCCCAGACTCTAGCCTCCCTTGTTCTACAACAGACCCCACAAACCAAGCCTTGGACTGGAGTAATGTATTAGAGTGCACAAAAGGATTGTAGAATTGTGTAATGAAGAAAAAAAATAGTTGCTGAGATAAAACTCTGCACAGATATGATTTAATTTTTTAATAAAGCATACCCTGTACTTATGTACTGTAGGTTGTTTTCCCCTCCAAAAAATATAATGTATCCATTGACTTTAGCAAATTACTGCAGTTAATAGGCAAACTTTGGCACAATTTTAACCAGCTTGACCACAACCTAACTTCAATATTTTGAAATATATCCAGTGTTAGGTAGGCCCTTATTCATAAATCCTTTTACTCAAAGAGTCTCAGTCTTTCCACGAAGTCTGGCAATAAGCTTGTTCCTTTGGCCCGGAGTTTCTTCTACCAATCGAATATAGGCTATACAGATCACAAAGGTACCATCAATCTATCTCTCAAGATGTTCCAGTACCATTTAAATACTTGCATACTTGAGATATTTTCTTTAGCCTTTAGTTGTCATTGGTCAGCTGCTTTCAATGATATTTGAAGAAAGTTGAATGGCTTCAAAAGGTTTACTCAATATAATTAATTTTAAGTAGCTTTCTTTTATAAAGTAGTTGATAGTTTCTTATTTTACTAATGGAAAAACTTTAAAATAAATGAAAGGCTGCAGGTTAGACACCTATATTCTCAGCTTCAGAACTGAGAGGAAAGAGACCGATGCAGGCATTTTGTGGACATCCTGTAAAAGTTGTTGGTTTGTGATAGGGCAGATCATCTGGCTCTAACCATTAATCATTTTGCAAATTCTGTCTGGGTTGTGAGTCCCTATCTGGATTGAGACAATAGAAACAGATTCTCCACTGAGGAACTGAAATATGGAACACAAACCTGGTGTCCCAGAACAGTTGACAAAGATGGAAGGAGGCAGTGAAGAAATATCCAGGCAGTGTCAGGCTACATTAGAATTTAAAACTGTGGTATAATGGCTCGATTGTAGAGTTTCTTGATCAATTCTATTGGCATATCAGTGTTTAAAAGATTAAATTATAAGGGCAAGTTTGATAAGTTGAACTGTATTCTTTTGTGGTTAGAAGATTGAGGAAGCAATCTAATTAAAGTTTTTATAATGAAGGAATTTCACAAAATCCTTGAAATTAAATTATCTAGGAATTGAAATTAGCTTCAATTTCACAGCAGTATAGCACATTGAGATAAGCTTTAAATGTTTGAGATTATGTGAAATGGAAGGTTTTAGCTGGTAGCCTGGTTGGTTTTGCTGAGTTCAATGGAAATGAATATCAGTATTCATCCATTTTACACTTTCACCAACATCTTTCACCCTGACAAGAAGTTAGATGTGGAAAATATTCAAAATCTAGATTATTATATTAAGTTAGGAACTTGTTTTTGTAATTCCTTATAATTTTATTTTGATTGGGTAAATGGCAGACAATAACAGGAAACAAATAAATTTGCATAAGAGTCCTATGTTACTAACAAAATTAAATTACTGTTGCATCTTGAATTTTTGTGAACAGGTTTAAGTATGAGCATTATTTTTAAAAAACTTTTGGCTTCCTTTGAAAGTAAATTCCCATAGTTTCAAATACGCTGCTAATGAAAGATTATTTTTACAGAATTCACAACTAATCATGTGAAGAAGATCAGAATTCTTGGTAAAGATTACTCCAATCAAACATCACCTGAATTAAGAACTTTGTCATCTCACTGTTACTCAAGGATTTTGATCATCAACGTGAAAAAGAATGAATTTAACATATCTTGAGAATTCAGAAGATGTACAATACTGTTTTCAACTTGTTAACACATCTTGTCCCAAAGTCACTAGGCCAATAGCAATGAAAGCAACACTGTACATTTTTATTAGCTTTTCAATATTAATTTCCATATTTGGGAATCTGGTGGTGATCATTTCAGTTTTACATTTCAAGCAACTACAGACACCCACTAATTATCTCGTATTATCTTTAGCACTTGTTGATTTTCTAGTAGGTTTTATTGTATTGCCTTCTAGTATGATTAGGTCTGTAGAAACATGCTGGTACTTTGGACATGTGTTTTGTAAAATTCATTCAGCTCTTGATATTGTGTTAACCATAGTTTCAATTTATAATATATGTTTTATTGCTGTTGATCGATACTATGCTCTTTGTGACCCCTTGCTCTATTCCTTAAAAATAACTCTGCCTGTGACAATTGTCACTCTTACTTTAACATGGCTATTTGCTATCTTTTATGGGTTTAGTGTGTTTTTGTCAGACTTCAGTAAAAAGGCACTAGATGATTATATACCTACTATGACTTGTGAGGGCAGCTGCATTGCATATGCTAAGTTTGAGGGGCATATAGATGCATTGATTGTATTTTTTATTCCCATTTTTATCATTCTGGGTGTAAATATTAAAATATATTTTGTGGTAAAATGCAAACATGGCATAAAAATTGGAAACATGCCAAATGATAGCAATGACACAAAGGAAAATTATACTGGAAACTTACACAAAAAAAACCAAATAGCTGTTAAAAATCAAAGTGCAATAATGGGAATTTTTACATTCTCTTGGCTCCCTTTCTATGTAAATAGCATTTTAAATCCATATTTTAATTTTTTAATCCCAAAAGCTTTAGATGATGTAATTACATGGTTTGGATTCTTTAATTCTACTTTGAACCCAATGCTTTACATTTATTTATATCCATGGTATCGCAAGGTACTCAAGCTTATATTGTCTTGTGAGATATTTAGCTCTGATTCAGCTACAATAGATTTCTTTTCAGAATAACTAAAAATATTTGTCTTGAAGTTGCACAAAATGAATAAAACACTTCGTAGCCATTGTTTCAACTCATTAATTTCTTTTTAGCCAGCTGGGAACATTCTTACCTGTCAGTCAAAAGACTACAGCCTTTGTTCCAGAGGTTTCCTCACAAAACTGAGGTTTGCATTTTATTGCGATGCCGATAGAGATTTGCAATGTCAGACCTGTCATATTTCAGAGCTCCATCTGCTAATTCAGACAGATGCAGAAGGTCCCATGACATTATTTTGAAGAAGACCTGGAGATTTGTTCCAATATCCTTAAACATCCTTCACTAATATCACAAAATCAGATGATTTTGTCATTGTCACATCACTGCTTATAGGAATTTGCTGCTTATAATTTGGCTACAACAAGAAGTATTTCTTTAAAAAGTGCTTTAGGTCATCCTGACCTAGGAAATATGTTATATAAACATAAGTTTTCTCTTTTTTTTAACCATGACCAATAAGATAAATATTACTGACAGGTAGGCAGACTTTTTTGAAAAGTACATCTGTGATGCTAAAATTAAGAACAAGACAGGAATGCAAAAGACAACAACTCAAAATTCTCTTGCATAACTCACATAAAATGAACGACTGGCATGGAAAGAATGGCACTTTATTTTTTTTCTACTTGAACTGTACTGTTAGAATTAAAATGATTTTGCTTTTCTACTTTTCTATGCACCTTCATACTTTGAAATGAAGGAGGATATTGATTCAAATCAAGTTTCTCTTCATCATCGTTCATCCATCCTGAGCAACACTGAAGGAGCACTCATGAGAAACAAGCTGAAGCATTTCAGATTAAAAAGTAGTATTAGCATTACACAATCAGTTTACCTACTGTACAAATAAATACAGGACATTATAGCTCCCACAAAACCAAGATGCTGGGACTGCCATTAGATCAAAGAAGGTCTCTACAGTTGACTCAAACGTGTAACGTTAATCAATGCAAACTTTGTTTCTTTTGATGCTAATTACATCCTGTTTCCCTAGCCTACCAGTCGATGGGACCACGAAAACACAAGTTTATATAATCTTGAGACAAGTTTCAAATGCTACATCTTCTCCGCTGTGAGGGTCATTTACTTTCATCTCCACCACACTGTTGACTCAATCTAACTTCAGACACCGAACGAAAGTTTGTCACTTTCATGTACTTAATTATCACAGCTCTGTCCTTTCTGATATTTCTTTTGCCTATGAATTTGATAAATAAACTTTCCCAAAATGTAGTAGTAGCCAGCTTCCTGCACCAACTCCTTCATTCTATCACTTTTACTATCATAGAATTATACTACTTCCCTGTCTCATGCTTCTTGGAGCTTAAAATCTTTATCCTGATCCTGAGACATCTCTGAGACACAAAAAATTCTGCAGATGCTGGAATCTGGAGCAATACACAAAATGTGGTGGAGGAACTCAGCAGGTCAGGCAGCATCTATGGAAGGAAATAAATAGTCGACGTTTCGGGCTGAGACCCTTCAAAGGGACTGAAAAGGAAGAGGTCAGAAGCCTGAATAAGAAGGTGGGGGGAGGGGGAGGAGCACACGCAGGTAGGGGATAGGTGAGTTCAGGTGACAGGTGAGTCCAGGTGAGGGGGGGGGGGAGAAGATGCAATAAACTGAGATGTGATA
>JARFYF010000002.1:49786738-49802636 GCA_030265395.1 Rhina ancylostomus | reverse complement strand
AACGTCCCCCTCTAAATCTCCGACCCCTTAGCCTGACTCTACCTCTGATATGGGGAAACATTTCCTGCAGTCAGCCCTATCTATACTCATAATTTTATTTGCTTCATTCATCTTTGCTCCAGGGATTATGGATTTAGCCTCTCCAGTCTTTCCTCATAAATGAAGTGCTGCATCCCTGGCAATGCCTTGGTGAATCTCCTCTACACCCTGACCAGCACTATCACATCTTTCCTGCAGTGTGGTGACTGGAACCTCACGCAATATTCCAGCTGAGGTCTGGTCAATGTCTTATAAAGTTGGAGCATGACCTCCTTGCTCTTTCATTCATTGTCCTGACTATTGAAGGCCAGTATCCTATATGCCTTCTTAACCTCATTATTTATCTGCCTGCCACCTTCAAAGATCTTTGGATTTGTACACGAGGACCATCAGTACTCCATGTCCTGGCCTCATTAGTATTCTCAAAATGCATCACTTCTCATTTATCTGGAGTAAGCTCCATCTGCCTTTTCTCAGCTCATTTCCCCAACTCATCAATAGCCAAAGACTACCCTATGCATAATTAACAACTCTACCAGTCTTTGCATCATCTGCAAACTTACAGATAATGTCTACTAAATCCATATCCAAGCCATTCACATACATTAGAAATAGCAAGGTTCTTAGCACTGATCCCTGTGGAACACCATTTTTCATAGGCATCCAATTACTAAACAACCCTCAGTCCAAAATTTGCTTGATGGGAGACAAAGTGTGCCAACCTGCCCTGAATCCCATGGGTTCTAACCTTTTTGGACCAGTCTTCCATATGGGACCTTGTCCAAGGCCTTATTGAAGTCCATTTAATCTAAATCTACTGCATTATCCTCATCAATACCTCTTCAAAAAAAAACAATCTGGTCAGCTAGGACCTGCCCTTAATGAAGCCATGCTAGCTATCTCTGTTTAATCCCTCCCTTTCCAAGTAACGATTAATCCTGTCCGTCAGAATTTTTTTGCAATAACTTCCCTACTACTGATGTTAGGTTCACAGGTCTGTAATTATCAAGCTTTTGCCTGTTGACCTTGGGGGAAAAAAAGGGCCACATTTGCTGTCCTCCAGATCTACCTCACTTGTTAAATCTTTGTTACTTACAATCTCAGTCAGAGCCCCAACGATCTCAGTCAGAGCCCCAACAATCTCTTCCCTTGCCTCCCATAGCAGCCTGGGGTAAATTTCATCCAGCCCTGGGAATTTATCTGCATCAAGCACCTCTTTCATTTTTGGAGATTTGCATAGAATTTCACCTTCTCCTTTACTAAATCCTTCAACTGTAAAGTCCACTCTTTTGTGAATATTAATGAAAAGTATTCATTTAGGACCTTGTCTATGCCTTCTGGCTCCACACATAAATTGCCCCTGTTGTTCTTAATATACTTATAAAATGCTTCCAGATTTGCGTTAATCCTGTTTGCCAGAGATATTTTGTGACCCATCTTTGCCTTACTAATGACATTTTTTAAGTGCCTCCTAATACTTTTTATATTCCTGATATGCCTCCCATGTCTTTAGTTCTCCATTCCTGCCAGATGCTTCCTTATGGATGTGCTATGTTTTCTCTTGGCCAGATCCAGGAATGGCAAGGATATCAGAATGCTTACTGTTTCATAGCTTGCACCTGGTGTTGCTAAAAAGATCGAAGGTGGTTGAACAGTGGATAACTAGACTTGGAGGGAGGTTAAATCATGTTTACTCAGAGTGTCTATTCTATTTTTGTGATTAATGCTAACTATTTTAGATATTTATGAATAATATGACAGCAAATGCTGTTAAAGTCTGAACTGAAATTTTGAAAATCAAAACTCTAGGTGCTGGAAACCTGGTGGGAGGGGGAGGTAAACAGAAAATGCTGGAAAAACTCAGCAGTTCAAGCACCGTCTGTGGGGTGTGGGGAGAAGCAGTTAGTTTCAGATCTGGGTCCTTATTCAGAACTGAAATTTTGACTTGGGATTTTATAAATACTGCTATAACAATGAACTGCAGATGGATGAGCACTATGTCTTATAGAAAAACACAAATGGGGGCGTTTGTGTAAAGGCTTCCTGCTTCATATAAAAAAAAACGATCATTCATGGATGAATGCTAGCAGGTGGTTAATCAGCAGCATATTAAGAGTTCTCAAATGACAGTTATCTTTGTATTCAAATTCTGCCAAGCTTGACAACCTGTTTATTTTGTAAACCGGGTACAAGTAGTCTGCAAACAATGGGCACTTGCCTTCAGTAACTTGGTGTAGACCAGTATTGAGATTCATGAGCAGTGAAAATATTCAGATTGAAATATTGTGCCAAGGTATTAGGTTTACAGCTATATGAATGGACTAATTAACTGCTCTGTCCCTCAAGCATTTAGGTAATAGGTTTTCTCTCATTATTGAGGTGAATGCAGTTTTCTGTTAGGTGTTAAGGTTTGTTTCAAAAACAAAAGTGAAGTTGGAAAATCTTAATGGCTTCCCCAAGGTATATCGTGTTTACAATTAATGACGCTTTGTTCAGTTTTGGATGTCTCCGCTTTCCCCATGTTCAGCTTGGGTCACCTTTGTAGACCTGTTCAAGTGAACCTCTGGTTTGAACTTGTAGAATTGGGAAAATGTGTGATTGTGCAATGATGGGTTAAGTTGCAATTAATAGTCTCTCGTTTTTAGATTAAAATTGAATGAAAAACTAAACAGCAGAATGCTCATTCTCATTTGATTACTCTGAGAAATGTTGTGTTTTCTGGTCCATGCACTGACTTGATGGAAGAAGGGTTTGTATTGTCAGAATTTTGGAGATTGACCTAACCTGAATAGTTTTGCTTCTAAAACAAAAACAGAAAATACTAGGAATGTTCAGCAGGCCACTGACATTTCAAGATCAAATATACATGATCTGCCAAGCATTTCCAGCATTTTCCTGTTTTTATTAAAAATTTGCAGCATCTGTGGTATTTTGCTTTTGTGTTACAGAGTTCCTGGTTCTTACTAAGCTGACAATGGGAACATGCCAGGTGGAACAGAAGCAGAAAAGTTACGAACTGAACTAACATTTCTTGAAAACTTGTGTAGATTTATAAGAAAACTGACTGGCAAAACTCAATGGAACAAGGTGTGGTCAGGAAACTCTGAAATAATGACCACTTAACATTCTGTTTGATAGCTGTTGAAGCAGAAACCCATTAGAATCTGAGATATTTGATAAGGTATATATTGTGACAACTTTCTCACTGAGATGACGTAGAAATGGGAATTGTTATAGGATATAGAGACTATATACTGAGATGAAGATGAATTACATAAGGCTGCGATCATTTCTGATTTTTTTTTATATAGCACTGAATGGAAGTTGTCAAGTATACACGAGGCTGAGCTGGATTTGTTGGGCTATAGGGGAATCAAGGGATGTGGCAATTATTTTGGAAACTGCAGTTTACCACATTAGTCACAATTTTAGTGGCCCTTGAGGCTTCCTACTTTTAATTAATATAAGTATTAGGAGCAAGAGTAGGCCACTTAAGTAGGCATTGCCATTAACAAATCATGACTGATCTAATTATAACCTTAACTTTACATTCACTCCTCCCCATGGGAACACGTCTTTTCCCCTCCCCTCCTGCCTCCACCACAACCCTCGTCCCCCTAAGCTTATCAAGAATCTCTGCACCCCTGCCTTGTATTCAAGACAGCCTTCACTGCCTTGAGGAAGAGAAGTCCAAAGAGAGACAACTGTATTGAGAGATAAAATTTTACTTCACCTATCTTAAATGGTGACAGCTTAGTTTTAAACAATGACCCTAATTCTAGATTCTCCCACAAGAGGAAACATCTTCTGCACAATTAACCCTGTCAAGATCCCTTTGGATCTTGTATGTATCAGTCACTCTTCTAAACTCCAGTGAATGTAAGCCTAGCTTGTCTAACCTTTCCTCAAAAATAACCTGTCCATTCCAGCTATTAGTCTAGTATACCTTCTCTAAACAGCTTCCAATAAATTAAGATCTTTCCTTAAATAAGATTACTACAGATGTGTTCTCACCAAAATTGAAGAAAAATCTGCCTAGTTCTACAATTACAGTCAGTAAATAATTAGGCTTTCCTAAGTACTTCACCTATTGTTAGCTGTTCGTGGGTCATGCAGCAGGACACCCAGACCCCTCTGCATGTTAGAACTCTGTTTTCCCATAATATACTCCACTTGCTAGATATTTGCCCATCTATTCACTAGATTTTAAAAATTGCATATTGGAAACATTACCTAGAATAAAAACTCCTATATATTTATGTTCCTTTAATTTGGGGATGGTTGGAATAACTCAAAATGGTAGAATTTTTCATTAAATCAGTTGATGCACAAGAGATGGATTAATTCATTATTTGAATGAAACTTTGATTTCCTATACAGATTTATCTTGGTACAAAGCTTAGCTTGCATAATTTGAAGCATAAATTTATTATTCTTTTCCATATGTTATTTATACTTTAATTCTTTTTCAGACAGGTGTGCCCGATAGCCAAAAAGGAGAAATTCTGCTGTCTCTTGAAAGGTACATATTAAGTTCAGTTGCATAAATTGTGTATACAATAATGTAATGCTCATATTTTCTTGCGATAGTCAATCCAAGTATGTTGATCTATTTCACATGATGTCCACTAACTGTCAAGTGTTGAAAGCAGTGTTACCAATTACAGGTAACATTTGTCCCATTGGCCAACTTGTTAATTTTCACTGAAAATACATACATATGACAGTAGGTTGTACATATAAGGGGTCTCATTTTGTGCAGCAGGATTAAATAACTAACTAGATGTATTGACACAAATTATTGAGATTTTTTAAAATAGGAATTGCATTTCATGATTGGAGATTTAAAGCTTTATTTAAATTTCAATTTAAATTGTTTGCCTCTGTAAACATAATAACCAGTAGACCCAGTACAGCTTGAAATCTCTTATTAGGGATGCATTGTAGGTTTTTGTGTTTGATCCTTGTGGCAGAACTGGGACTTGGTACTCCTGTTGATATAGAACATTGACAATGCTGATACTTAGGCCTGAAATTTGTGATTGAATACTATAAATGAGGGAATCAGCTGTCACCATTATTATAGTGGAAATATGACAGCAACTTCAGGAATTTGCACATGCAGTTAAATCTGTACATCCAAAAGGTGATGTCAGTGATTCCTGCTTAACGGGTTGAATGCTATGCAGCCTTTATATGAAAATGTAGAGCTGAATATTATAAAAGTGATATCTGGATAGTTAGAAACTGTTGTTTAAAACAAAGTTATGGTTTTTTAAATTAAGTGACTGTTAATGGTGTGGTAAGCCAAAATTAATAATTTCCAAGTACTAATGGTTTCTTCTCTGCCTGTTGAAAAGTTGTATTGATTGCCTTTTCTTTGATTTTAAATTTTTTTTTAGAATAAATTTATTTTTAAATTATACTTGTATTTAAGCTTGCTTGTTTTTTTTCTTTATAAAAGGTTTAAAATGGTTAAATTATAAATTTTACTTTATCGTTTGCTGGATTCTTCAAAATAATTGGCTACTCAATCTAAGTTGTATTGTGCCCCCAGGATCCCCCAGAATTGTCATTTGATGGCAGCAACGTAATAAAAAGTTAAATCTGCTACAGAAATTGCTTAATACTTGTCTCTCACTTTGGTTGCTGACTGTAAAACTTAAGTCTTGATGTTCATTTGGATTTGATCACCATCAGACTTTGAATGATTTGCATTGCTTCAGATGCTGGTCATCTTTGTATTTTTATAGCCAAAGGAGTGACAGTTGACATAGATGCTGAGATTGAATTAGGGGAATACAATGGGGATTAAAATAAAAAGATGAAAATAATGGAAGTGTTCAGCATCTGGAGGGAAGAACAGTAAATGTTTCAGGCTGATGACCTTGTTTCAGAACTGGATGAAGTTGGGATACCAAGCTTTCATATACACAGCAACAAAGGATGGGAAGAGAGGAAAAGTGTTAAAGTCTGTGGTAGGGTGGAATGCAGAATAAATGGCTGATGCATTAATACAGAGTTTCAATATTATTTCATGTAGTCCGAATCAGTTTCAAGATCAAGTAGAAGATGGGATTACAGAAGAAGACCTGGAGCTCATTAAAGATAGAGAGAATGCTATTAAGCAACTGGAGGTATGTTATTTATATCGAATAACACTTGATAAAATGTCTATTATTATTATTTTCTGTATCTTCAATGAACTATCATTTCTTGAGGGGTTCTTGATAAGCAGAACTCCTTTTGGAGCATTATATTTGATGCTGAGAATTGTATGATATTCCTATAGTGCATTGAAACCTAGTATTCAGGTTATTTGGACAGGTTTTATTGTACACTAATACTACAAAATTCTTGCACTTATGAAGATTCAACTTGTCCTTCATTATTGGTGATTGTTTCAGTGGCCTCCAGACCAAAAAGCACAATTAATTTTTTCCAAATGTGCTGAACTTTCATTGAAAGAGTAATCTCTGACCTTTTGAGGGCTTAAACTTTCATATTCATTACTAATTACATCATATACTGTATACTGGATGCAATTAGAGCAGGGTTGGAGATGTCAGTTTGCCTGCTGTTAAAGGTAGCACTAACTTGAGCTAAAGTACTTAAGCTACCCTGCCATGAAGCAATCATTATTATTGACACTAGCTATCTTCAGGTACTGTGTCCCACTACTACTAATTGATAAATTCCAACAATTTATAATGACTATAAGGAGGAAACTAAAGGGCAGTTAGCCTAACATTATCTTCTCCTTTTTGGATAGGGGAATTCTGGGAAATCATAAATATATCTGTCATTTCAAATTCCTAGAATGTAGGCCATCAGTTTCAAGGGACTTGTCAGCCTTCAATTTTATGAGTTTTCCTATAATCCTTCATTAGGCCCTTGGGTTTTCTATTATTAATGGAACACTCTTAGTCTATTGTACCCTGTGGACAAAAAATATTTGTACAAAGCTTAAGCCATTTTATCTATTTTTATTAAGTACCCAATCTTATCCTCTGAGGACCAATGTTTACTTTTTTTCTGTTTTCATATGCTTGTAGAAGCATATGCTTGTACTTATATATTTATTGCTATTTTACTTTCAAACTATTTTCTCTTGTTATTTTAGTCATTCTTTGATGGTTTTTAAAATTTTCTCGTGCTCTGACCTAGCACAAATTGTCACAACACTGTATGCCTTTCCGTTCAATTTGATACCATCTCTGACTTTTTTAGTTCGCCACTTTTGGATCATCTTCCTTGCAAAGTCTTTCTGTTTTTGGAATTATATTTGTTGAGTATTATAAAATGCCTTATTATTAAATGCATGCCATTGCTTATCCACTCTTTTACCTTTTTATCTCTATTTCCTGTCCACTTTGGCCAATTTTGCCCTTGTACCCATAAAACTAAATTTGTCGATTATTATTGCAGTACCATTCTTCTAAACCCTCATTATTTCTTGATTAATACTCTGCACTGCAGCATAATTATTGTTAGGGGGCCTGTAGACTAGGCCCAATGATGACTTTCTTTGCTTGCTGTTTCTTTTCCCTATCGAAACTGATTCTACATCTTAATCTTATGAGCCATGATGATGTCTCAATTGTACTGATTTCATCCATTACTATAGAGTTGCCACATTTCCCCCTTTGAGTTTCTTTATGAAATATCAAGTAGCCTGCAACATTTAGTTCCTTGTTTTGATTGCCTTGTAATCATGCCTCTCTAATGACTATCAGATCATACCCATTTCTGTTTGTGCCATCTATTCACCTAGTATGCTGTAGATGCTATGTGCTTTCATAGTTCTTAATTTTGCCTCTTTACTATTTTCCCCTACTCTGGTTTTATTTGCTGTTGCACTGCTATGTTTCAACACGCTGTCGATTCCTGCCACACTGATTATCATTACGCGCAGCGCTATCCTGCTGTCCAAATGTCCTCTCCCACCCCTATCTCTTCCACTATTTAGTTTTAATCCTATCTACAGCCCTACTTATTTCATTTGCCAGCATACTGGTCCCAGCTGATTCAAATGAACCCTACTCTAATAAAACATCTTCAACTTGCCCAGTACTGGTGCTATTGCCACAAGAGTTCATATCCACTTCTCCTACACCATTCCTGAACCACACAACTCTGATCTAGATGACACCATGCCAATTTTCTAATAGTCTGGGTAGTAATTCAATGATTATTACCTATGGTAATAATCCCCTCCCACTCCAACTTTCCCTTTAGACCTGAGGAGACACCCTTAATCCTGGCACTGGACAAGCATCACAACCTTAACGATTGTGGCTTCAGTGAATGGTATTCATCGCTGTAACTGTACTCCTACTACTGCACTCCTTTCTAATCCACCAACTTGTATAGCTCTCTTCATCATGTTGCTGTAATCAGTTGTTGATTAACCTGGAGTCCCTGTTCTTGTCCATACTGGCTGTAAGAACCTTGAAGCTGTTGGGGAAGTGCAAAGATGGAGGTATTTTTCATTCTACTTTCTGAATCCTCATACTTGCCTCATTTGACACACACTCTTATGTATGTTTACTGACTAAATTTACAGTACTTGGAGTTATAGTTGTACAGCACAGAAACACATTTAACCCACTAAAGTGTACTAGCACTTTGCCTATTCATGCTAATCCCATTTGCCAGCATTATGACTGTGTATCCTTCTATGACTACTCAAGTCATCCCTCACCCTCCTTCCTAATCGCTCCCCAAAACTAAAGTCTTCCAATCCAGGCAACGTGCTGATGAATCTTCTCTACACTCTTCAGCACAATCACATCCTTCCTATAGGGTGGCCACTAGCACTGCACACAATACTCCAAGTGTGGCTTAACCAGGGTTTTGCAAAGTTAGATGTAGAAATTTATAGAACTCTCATTGGAAGGAATAACTGAAGCATATCTTAATTTTAAAAAGCTGATATGAACATTATGCCACTTCCGTTCATTTCAGTCTGATATCCTGGATATTAATGAAATATTCAAAGACTTGGGAATGATGATTCATGAACAAGGAGACCTAGTTGGTAAGCAGCTGGTATTCCAATAAATAATGTCTCAATTGTATAGTCTTGTGTTCTATTTTATATGGATATAGCCTTTTTTTAATAGCAAATGCTATTGGTAGTAACAGTATCTGTAATAAATTTTGAGATGGCTTATACTTATTAATTTGTAGTATTTTGAACTTTTTAATTGTGATTTGATGTGATTTTTCTGAAGTTGTCCAAGCACATTGTTCCTGTTATATCAGCTATATTTGATGCATTAGGTACTAGTTTAAGCTTTCAGATTTGCTTTAAGAGGTTATTTTGAGGTCTGAAATTTGAAATACCACTAAATTGCTGTGGACTCTTCTGTGGTTAATTAATAAATAGAAGTTTTTAAATATAATTGATAATGACAGTATGACAATTCATTATGACAGTTGCCCTAAGCAAAACTAACTCTGAAACATTGGCATACATTAGGTAATGTTGATAATGTGCATTGAGCTGGCTTTTGAAATGAACTGAAGTATCATTTAGTTTTTCTTCATACCATCTTTTTTTCTTCACAAATTTCAAAATATCAAAGCATCAAACCTATTGCAACTTTAGATATGAAGCATTTTCATATATGCGCTTTTCATATATTCCATTCATTTTATTGTACCTGGGGTTTGCACTGTATTTACACTTGTAACAGCATAAAAACAGCAAGAATCCTGGGATAGTTAAGTTGAAAATGATTCTGACTAGCAGAATAGATTGTCTCTGAGATCCAGTGCAATATTTCACATTTTCTCTTTGTTTAGTCTGTGTTTAAGAAAGCAGAACACTGAGACATTGAAAGCAATTGGTGTGTGAGTAAAAATAAAATGACTTTACTTTGAAATATGGGGTGATTTGGGTTAAGCTTAAAGAAAACACAAGCTGTACCAGATTTGGAAAAAGTGAAATTCCACTTTATTCAATTCTTAAACCCTACCTCATGACCATAATCAGATTAGAAAAAAGGCCAAATTAACTTTGTAGCTCTGTGAATTAAAATTTGTTTTGTTACTTGATATTGTTGAAGTAATTTGCACAGGATAGATTATTTGTCATCCTCAGCCCACAAAAGTCTTCCACAGCTGTATTAATTCTAGTTGGCTTTACATCAGCCTATGGCTGATGCATTTCTATCCCATTCAAATCTAGAGTTAGAGAACTTCAGATTTTCTCCACCTCCCACATCACTTCACCTCATCAGTTTTCCCCAATAAATAAGTCTCTACAAATCTCCAAGGCCAGAGACATGTTCCACAGTTAGACATCAGCTTTTACATGCTTCATTTTCCAGGACATGTACTGTTTTAAAGTTGTGTACCTCCCAATAAAACACATCTTAATGAAATGTGAGGTAATAAGTCAAGATTTCATTATCCTTTTTGTCTCCATGATGGGTTATTCTCAAACTTTATTCAATATAAGACATCAAACACCCTCTATGGCTTTGTCTAGGTAGGGTTTGCTGATTTTACTGTATTTATGATGAAATGTAAAGGAGTCAGAGTCACAATTGATTTGCACTGAGATTGTGCTTGGGTAAAAAAATAACTCAATTTTAGTGATGGCATGTTGAAGATGGTGGAAATTGGTTGAGAAGCTTTCACAGGTCATGTGACTGGTTCCTTAAAAACTGTATGCAGTGATATAGCATTTGAGACCAGTATGTTACTAAAATGCACACAATGGCCATACCCAAAGCATTTTGTAAAAATTTTACAAATGAGAATTGAGTTAGGTTCAAACCAGTTTTTTTTTAAATAATGATGAGAACCAAGAAAAAATCCTGGGATTTAACTATGTTTACAGGGTGATTAATATTAGTAGGCACTTAGTTGGCAGATAGACCACAGAAGCTTCTTAATGATCCCAATAATAACTTGAATGTATATATGCAATGACATTCCTTTACTCCACTTTTCCAAAATTAATATTATGAATTGAGAACTGATGTAGAAATTGGTATAGTGTGATGTCAATCATTATAAGATTGACAATACATTTATTAATCTAAGGGTAATTTCAGCATATTCAAAAGCAGAATACTGCAGATGTTGGAAATAACTCAGCAAGTCATATAGCAATTGTGGTGAGAGAAACGAGAGTTAATTTTTTGGGTTGGCAACCTCGCTTCAGAATTGGAATAAGTTAATTTGATGTTACACTTCATTGATTACTGCACCTGTCTGGTCTGTTCTGTCTTTTGAGCAGAAAGTAGAGAGAGAAACTATGCTTGATAAGCTTTGGCTAAGTTACTTCTATATAGATTGTCACAGAATGCAGTGTGACATGCATCACTTTGAAGTTTTTGTCCCCATTTTGACATGGTTGATACTTGTTTGCATCTTTTAAATAGGGCTATATTATGTACGTTGACCTATTGAGTATTTCCGGCAGTTTATTTCAGATTTCAAGCATCAGCAGTGTTTTTTTGAATTCTCACCTATTTGTTATGGTTGGATTTTAGGTTGACTGTTAATTAAATACAATCATTTTTTAACTTTATTTGAGAGAAAAGCTATGTTTTTTAAAAAAAATAATGGCATTGATACCTAGGGATGCCTTCCTTATGGAATTGTTTGTTATCCTAGGTTAAAAGTCACTTTCTCCATTTTTAAAAAATTTACTAATACAGTATTTTCATTACAAACTGATGTGAGTGAACATTTGCCTATTTTAAGTGACCACCTAAATATCCCTTCAAAGATATTAAAGTTAGAAGTTTGGAGTGATCTAAGATGGACCAGCAATAATTTCTGAAGCAGTTATGTGACTGTGTGTAGTTGTACAACTACAGTGTCCCCATTCTCCTGTGCCTTGTGGCAAGTAATTTAAAATGATACAGAGTGATGACTACTAGTTGATGTTGCCCCATATCATTACTTGTAGGCCAAAATGCTGCATTTATACTAAACTTGAGTTACAGCTAAATTTACTGAATGAATAAAGAGGTTAAGGTCTGGGTCTGACTCACATGACAGAGAACCAAGTAGAATTGACAGGATGTTAGGGTTAAGTGCTTGAGTGTTTCTGGACAAGCAAAGAATAAAACAGAAGCGAAAGCCAATAGGTGAGTTCAGGTCAAAGCTGAGGCAGGTGCAGGTTGGTGCACCATCCGTTTAAATTGAGCCTGAGACTTGTGGAGGTCTGAGTCTCACCACCAGAGGGCTATAAATGGAAACTATAAGTTTTAAATTTTATTTATGTAAGCATATGGTGACTTGGGTCAAGGTTTATCTCAACGTTCCCGATATTTAAAGCTTTTGAGGAGGAAGTAATTAAAGTAACCAAGATAAATGGGGACAATCTTCAAAAAAAGGAAAGCCAGAAGAGCAAAGTGATTTAGCCAAAATCAGGAAGGAAATTGAAAAATTAAGTTATTTCATGAAAGGCATGTATTTTCAGATCTTTCCCTAAACTAATAATCTGGTATTAAAGTCCATAAATTATAGTGCAATTATATGGTGTAACTATATGAAATTAAAATGTACAATGTTATTAGCTTTGAATACAATTGTCTTTATCAGCAGTATAGCATCCTAAACCTTCACGAGTCTTGTGCCTGCCTACTTGTCTAAGGAATATGCTTGGCATGTAATGGAAAGGTACAAGGTTGTAAAGAGCCAGCAAGATATTTGATATGAGATATGCCAACTTACTATTTTCTTTTTCCTGCATGTAAGTAGTGCCAAGCCACCTTTTGCCCTGAATCGGATGTCAAGGGCTTCAACTCTATATTTAAAAACATTTGAACATAATCTAAGTTGACATTTCATTTTCAAGATGAAATGTTAAACTGAGGTGATGAGATCCCATTGCTCTATTTAGAAAGTAAAGGGAAGTTTTTTTTGGTGCCAGATTAATACTCATTGCTCAACTATTTCTGTATATGCATTATAACTACTCCAATTGTTTCTTGAATTTATTCACAAGTGACTGCACTACAAAGGGTAACAACTGCCATCAACTATTTTTTAATGACAAGATGAATTGAAAAATTAAGTGCAGGTTATTTTTCTGAATATATGAAATCCTGTGATGTTTTTTTTAGTTGTAATGATAATTTAATTTTATTTCTGCAGACAGCATAGAAGCCAATGTAGAAACTGCTGAAGTACATGTTCAACAAGCAAACCAGCAACTGAGTAGGGCAGCGGAATATCAAGTAAGGTCTTTTCTGAATTACGTATAGGTTATGGCAAGATGTATGAGGCATTTGAGAATTAATTTGAACTTGGACTTCCACTGTTTTTGATCTGATTTGCATCAAAGTATTTACATTCTGTTGCTGAACTTCTGGCCTGCATTATGCTAAATTAATAATTGTACAATGCTTTATTTCTCTTGCACACAAGACTCACCTACTGATGAATCTTAGTGTTTTTTATTTAGGAACATACATATGAATACATGAATAAGGAGCACTTTGGGTGCTATTTAATAAGATCATAGATGATCTGATTGTAACCACAACTTGACACTCGTGGTTACACCTGAAAACTATCACTTTTTTTAATCAAGAAACTATTTATTACTGCCTTTAAAAATATTCAAAGACTCTGCTTCCATTGTCATTTATGGAAGAGAGTTCTATAACTCTGGGGAGTGGGAAATTCACCTCATCTTTCTTAAATTGGTGGTTGCCTATTTTTAAATGTGACCTTAGTTCTAGATTCTCTTGTAAGAGGAAACATTTACTCTATCAAAACCTTTTCAGGATCTTGCATGTTAAGTTGCCTCTTGCTCATTAAATTCCAGTGAATACGAGCACAGCCTGTCCAGCATTTTCTCATGAGACATCACCAAATCTTTACCTGCCCACTTAACCCATTTATATTCTTTTAGCATATGTCTGTCCTCTTCAGAAACTAGTTTCTTACCTACCTTTTGTGTCACCAGCAAATTTAGCCACCAGACCTTTGGTTACATGTTGTCATCCAGAAAACTTGTGCTTTCTGTTTCTGGTTAGCCTGTCTATCCATGCCAGTATGTTAGATCCAATGTTACAAGCTTTTATTCTTACATTAACCTTTTGTTTTATCATTTTCGGTGTCATTAGAAATAAATTTACTTTTTTATTTCCCATTAGCGCAAATCTCGTAAGAAAATATGCATCTTAGTCATCGTATTGCTAATCCTTACTGTGGTGGTGGGACTCATTATCTGGGCAGCAGTGACAAAATGAAGTCAGAAGATCAAGCATAACCATTGCACTCAAATGCTGTTTATCATTGAGCATCAGAGTTTATTATTTACTGATAGCAAATACTTTATTCAAATGCATTTAGGAATTAAATATTCAAAGTGTGCTTTCTAGCAATGTAATCAAAACTATTTTGTAATTGAAACTGCCATGCTTCATTAATTTGGATGCCACTGTTTAAATAGTATACAATGTTATATCTCTTTGCTCAGGCCAAAACATTGTATGGAATTTTTGTTTGATCTGCCAGGTTGCCATAATTTAACTGCTAGGATCTGCTGACTATTGTAGATTTATTTTAGTTTGACCTCATTAATGGGCAAAAGGCATTCCATTAGGCATAAGAGTACTCGGACCAATGCCGAAATGGACTCTTCAGTTTTCCTTAAAATGATGCCACTTTAATTTTCTCTGTTTTGCTCATTGACAGCTTTGATTTTATAGCCGTCCAAATGAAGTAATAACGCACCTAGCCTTTATCAACTCTGTATCTACTGACTTCTTACTGAAAGTTAACTTGCTGTTACCTGGTGTTGCAATATTTGCACTGAATGGAACCAGTCTGACTTTGTATCATATATACCCCTTTGTATTGTGTTATCTTAATGAACAATACAGAATGGACTATGTTTGTATTCCAAGGGATGTATTAAATATTTTAATACACTCAATAGCACAACTTCTATGCTACCACTTGGTTTTGCAAATTTGGATTTAAAATTAGACTGGTATAACGATCCAAATGCTGCTTAAATAAACTTTGTCTATATAATTGTGTTCCTGCTGCTGTCAAACAAGTTTAAACAATGTGGCAATTGAAGAATATTAGGAGTCACAAGAGAACTATGTAATCTTTCAAATATATACAAGTACACTAATTTGAATAATCAAATGCTATGCATTTGCCTGGTTGAATGCAACTCTATTGACCCTTGGAGCTGAACAATAAAGGAGATAAGATAAGATTTCTTTATTAGTCACATGTACATCGAAACACACAGAAATGCATTTTTGTGTAGAATGTTCTGGGGGCAGCCCACAGGTGTTCCATCCTGTACATTTATTCTCTCCTTCAGTGAGACATGTGGCTGCAGTCTGCATGATCTATAAAATGCTCTGCAGTGATTTGTCAAGGCCTTTATTGGGTCTCCAGACTTGTCCTGCTTGGTGATTGAGGTTGCAAGGGAGTAGATGCTGGAGAATGACACTGCTTGTAGGTTTCCTCCATGTCACACATTATCATCTTGGAAATACTGAAGAAATAATACATTTTAAATCCTCAAACCCCAGACACAAAATTAAGAGCACTGTGGAGTACCTTCACCAGATGGACTGCAATGGTTTAAAAAGGCTTCCCATTAACTACTTGAGATCATTCAATACTCATCCTGCCAGCTCCCACATCCTGTAATTTCAAATGATAAGTATCAGACTGGATAACCCTCAGCAATGACTTGTGTGGAAAGAGAGGTGAATGAGATGCTGTCAAATACAAACTAGTCAATAACTATAAGCCATTGGGGTAGCAGTGCATCCCAGAATTGACTGTTTTTCCAACTGCTGTCCATCTTTGCAGTAGATTTAAGCTTGTGTTGACATCTTCCACCCTGCTA
>JARFYF010000002.1:49770281-49782262 GCA_030265395.1 Rhina ancylostomus | reverse complement strand
GATATCTCATAGAGCCGGAGTTATATAGAATGGAAAAAATGCCCTTCGGACCAACTTGTCCATGCTTGAAGGTATCCTTCTGAGCTGGTCCTGTTTGCCTGCATTTGGCCTTTATCCCTCTAAACCTCTCCAGTCTATGTATTTGTCCAAGCGTCTTTTAAACGTTCTAATTGCACCCACCTCTACCACTTCCTTTGGCAACTCGTTCCATATACCACCACCCTCTGTGTGAAAAACTTGCCTCTCAAGTACCCTTTAAATCTTTCTCCTCTCATCTTAAACCTAATGTATGCCCTCTAGTTTTTGATTCCCTTACTCTGGGAAAAGGACTGCAACAATGCATCTTATCTATGCTCCTCATAGACTCCCAACTCTTACACTTAATGTCCCACCTGATGAAGGCAAACATGCCATACACCTTCTTCAGCAAGGTGTATACCTGTGTCACCTCTTTCAGGGAACTATGTACTTGTACCCCTGAGTTTCTGTGTTCTATAACATGCCCCAGGGCCCTGCCATTCACTGTTTATGTCCCCCACTTGTTTAAGTTCCCGAAATGCATCACTTCACACTTGTGAGAGTTAAATTCCATCTGCCACTCTTTGGCCCACTTTCTCAGTTGATCTCTCTCCAGGGTAATAGTCAGAAAATAAAATTAACAGTCACATGGAGATTGAGAAGCAGCAAGAGAACTTGTAATATTATCATACAGAGAATTTGAAAGTTTCCCCATATAATATGGTCATAATGATATAAAGTTGTTTAGAACAAAAACTCCTATTAAAAATATTCTGGGTAAAGTTGACCCTGATAATAAATATTGCTTGTTCAATTGTCCCAAAAATAATTAGGACACAAAATAACTTCAATTTCCATCACTACAGTTACATGGATTTGCCTTATCAACTATAATTCACTCAGCTTGGCACTATTTCTTCACATAACAGAAGAGATTGGGATCTGAAGTTTTATGTATGCACAGAACACTTATTACATCCTATTATTGCTTTTTAATTCTCCTCTCAGTGAAGTCAATGAAATCTACTATTTGGAGGCAGTTGTTCTGTAAACTGTTCTGCATTTATTGTGGCACCACAGCTATCCACTATTTGTAGAAAAAAAAGCTAATAAGTAGATGGAAGTTATATACTGAAAAATGCTTTGGGCAGAGTACTCAAGTGATAGCTTCAGTCTCTTAATTCCACTACTAAATTAGTAAATTCTGTTCTTAGAGGAGGTGTTGCACTTTGGGAGATCAAATATAAAGGGAAAGTACACAGTTAATGGCAGAACTCTTAACGGTGTTGATTTACAGAGGAATCTTTGGGTCCAAGTCCATTGCTCCATGAAAGTGGCTGCACAAATCGATAGGGTGGTAAAGAAGGTGAATGGCAGGCTTGCCTGTATTAGTCAAGGCATTGAGTTCAATAGTCAAGAAATTAAGTTGCAGCTTTTTAAAATTCTGGTTAGGCTACATTTGGAGCATCTCATTCTTCTCTGGCTACATTATAGGAAGGCTGTGGAGGCTTTGGACAGGGTGCAGAAGAGGTTACCAGGAGGCTGCCTGGATTGGAGGGGATCTGCTACAAGGGTTTGGATAAACCAGGGTTGTTTTCTCTGGAGCAGCAGAGGCTGAGGGGAGACCTGATAGGTTTATAAAATTTTGAGAGCCATTGACAGAGTCTTTTTTTCCAGGGTCAAAATGTATAATACTAGAGGGCATACATTTAAGTTGAGAGTGAGAAAGCTCAAGAGGAGATGTGTGGGTTTTTTGTTTACAGAGGGGTGGGTGCCTGAAATGCACTGCCAGGGGTGATGGTGTAGGTAGGTGTGATCGAGGCATTTAAGAGACTTTTAGATAGGCACAAGAATATTGTCCATATCCCTCCATTCTTTGCAATGTGCAGACAGAGGGATTAGTTTAATTAGGCATCATTAGCTTAATTAGTTCGTCACAACATCGTGGGCCAAAGGGCATGTTCCTGTGCTGAACTGTTCTATGTTCTGAGGAATACACTCTACCATTCCTTTTATGACACACCAATGATGACTGGTACTTATCTTTTTATTAACCAAGGTCATAGGTTGTTTGGTCATAGAATCATATGGTTGTTTCAATTGTTTTTTTTTAAAATGATTGCAAATTTGTTATTTTAGCTACACCAAGCTATGGGAATAATTTGAAATGTATTTTTTTTAAATCACATTCATTTAACGTAACTAGCATACCTTAAAAAAATTCACTATGTAATGATATATTTCAGTTATTATCAGATCTGTACTTAGAAGGCCATAACGTAAGAAAAAGCAGAACTGGGCTATCTGGTCCCTATATCCTGTTCCATCATTCAAGAAGACCATGGCTTATCCTCAACTGCAATGCCATTTTCCTGCCCAATCATCACAGCCTTTGATTTCATTGGTGGTGTAACATTTATCAATGTGTTTTTAATGCATCACGGGTCAACCCTTCCCACTATTAAGGATAACTTCAAGAGGCAGTGCCTCAAGAAGGTGGCATCCACTATTAAGGACCCTTACCATGAATGATCCATGAATCCATGAACACTACCTGGTTATTCCTCTTTTGCACTATTTTGCTTGGTTTTTTTGGTATCCTATAGTAATTTTTATGGCTTGCTGCTGCAAAACAACAAATTTCATGACAATACGTCAGTGATAATAAACCTGATTCTGATTGATTGTGCCTCCAGAGTCCTCTAGGTTTGAGAATTATATAAAAAAAATCATCCTCCAGGTGAAAAAAAATCTCCTCATTTGAGTCCCAAATGACCTACCCCTAATTAAGACCATGACTCCAAGCCAGAGCAAACATCTCTCCTCATCAATCATACTGAGCACTCTAAGTATTTGATAAGTTTCTGTCACTACAATTTCCAAACAAACATTTCAAGTTGTTTAGGGTGTATTGGGCAGGATATATAGCTCTTCCTGAGCCACAACATTATCTTACTTCAATAAAACAGTGCAAGCTATGAAATATGCAGTATTAAACCAAGTCAACTACATCTATGGGGCTGTGAAAACACATTAGAGAAATTTCCTGAGAGGAAGCCAGTTCTACTTTCAAAGCAGAAATCATGATTCTTTGTGAATAGAAAAAAGCACAGGAACATTTGCAACCACAATCCTGGCATAAAGCAAAAATGAATAACATTTCCAGCTCTGAGCAACAAGTGACTCAAATTCAAAGGATAGGTCCACAAAGTGACTCAAAAAGCAAAGTCAATTGGCCTTGTGGCTGTTTATGGCAAAAGAGCAATTATGAAAATCCTATCCAGAATAACTTCTCAGACATGCCAAAATATACTAGTTCTCAATAATCCAGTTTTTGCAGAGAATCAAATATTGACATCTTTCACCCTGCTATGCTGAGGGCACAAGCTTTGATGGATTTCCCTTTGCTCAGCTGGGAAGTCTGCACTGTGCTTGCATGAGATTGAAACAAACCCAGGTATAGCAATCCCATTCAAATGAATGCAAAAAATCAACTGCAAGCAAGGTAAGTGAATCTTGTCATTTAATTGTTAGTTTAAGTATTTTATTTTTAAGGGTTTTTAGTTTTACTCCTTGAACAGTAAAATAAAAATGAATTTTCTTCCCAAATTTTGAGTCCTGTGATTCTTCAGCATTCACAAACATAATGTATAGATTTTCTGGCACAAAACCAACATGATGCCATGACAGTTTTCAGTCCTAATTATGTTACAAAGATAGCAGATACTGTGTTTGGATAATTTTTTAAAATTACACATATTAAATAAATACTGAAACATCTTAAATGAGATCAATTTTTAATTATAGAAAATGCATGTCTCTGGCAAACATGAGATTGCTACCCTAATGAATAACAAGTTACCAGACTTCCAGTAAAACAATACAGGGAGTATGCAGAATTTTTTTTCATCATTGTTTAAAAGATTTTCTGTTAAGAGTCACTAAGAAAATTTGGGTTGCTATCCAAGAAACTGCTTAGATCCCTACTCCAGAATGCCATTATCCTATGGTTTAAAAAGTATTAAGGGAAAATGGGCAAAAGACACCCCATCTCTCTGACTTTTCCAGGTTGACAAGATGAGTTTTCAGTTTTGCTAATTGTGAATGTTCATCTAGACATTTGATAATATTTGATAATGTTAAAGCAAGCCTGAAAGCAACTGTCATTGACTTGTAATATACAGTATGTGAAACTCTTGCCTCTATAGTATTAAATAGAATTGAGATTTTGCTCTGATAAGACTATTTTTGGAGGGGTAAACATGATTTCTGACCATCTTGTATGGTAAATGCTAGTCTCTGCAATGTGAAATGCAGCTTGATAGTTGGCACAGTATCTTACCAATATGATGCATTAAAATGCTAATTTTTTTGATGCAGGTTAGAAAATATTACATGGAAATATTGCAGCTACGGTTAACCAGAGGGCTAAAGTAATGCATGACATAATGTTTATTGAATTCTAACCGAAGTTTTAACTGAAAGTGTAAAATGCTCTGTAGATTTATATTTTCATTACTTTATCATCTGTAGTAAACTATTTACTACTTATTCTTATGTTTGATATCTTAACTTGATGATTAATACCTAGACTTTGGTTTTCCTTTCTAAGGCCACATTTCACTGAAGTAGTAAAGGTTGTATATGTAAAGAATTGAGATAAATGCATAAAAAAGCATCAATTTAGACTTAACATCTTTCAATTTGGTAATGTAAAGATGTTTAGGAAATACTGATGTTTGTGAAGTTGTTTTGATAATTATGTATTTCTGAAGTCAAATAGATATTCAGTAAAGTTAATTATATGAGTTCATCTTAGTCATTAGGTAAAATGCAGTCTTCTTTCTGAAGATGAGCGACCTAATAGGAGTGTGTTATTTTCTGAGGGGAAACACTGGAAGGTGTTAAATGATACACCTTTAATTGTTCTGAGCTTTGAGGAAACACAGCCAGCCCCCAGTTTGAGATTAGAATAAACCAATAAAATTGTTAGCTTTAAACTCCCCAGGTTCCCTCTGGTCAGAACAAAACAACTAATGGCTTCAATTTCTGATGCTTTCATCAGGGTATCCGAAGCTCACTAAGCACTTTTGGTGTCATTAACATATTGAACTTTGCACAGATCTCAAATGCAATGGTTAGGCTGTATTAATGACATGTTTTCCTTTGCCACACATAAACAGCCAAAAATAAACTCTAGGCTAAACGAGATGTACGGATGGATGACATAAAGATTGATCAGAGTTTTAAGAAAAATCCAAAGCGGGAGAAGAGGACAGCTATGTGCAGGGCCTAAATGAGGACAAAAGAGGTTAGTTTCAATGACCAGAAGTGGAGGAACACTGATGCTGGGCATTACTGATTAGAGACTGAAAATGTAAAATTGCAAATCTTAGTAGATAAGTAAATAATATGGGTCAGCAAGGATAATGGATGATTGGAGTTTGTGCAAGATATCACATGGACAATATTAAGTTGCACAAAATGAGAAATGGGCTCATTGGAGAACACTAGAATGATTAAGTCAAGAGGTTGCTATGGGGTGGAGTGGATTTTGGCAGCAGATGGATGATGTGGAGGGGGAATAGGCGGCTTTATTATGGAGAAATGCAGCAGCTAGGCACATGATCGTGTAGAATGTTGAAATTGCAATTTTGGCAAATGGTCCAACAACACAAGCAGTGGAGGGTTCATGAGATATAAATGATAGAGCTGAGTCTCATCACGGGTGGAAGCTGGTGTTGTATGATTGACTAATTTCACCAAAGATCATCATCTACAGAGCAAAAGTGGTTCTCAGTAGATCTTTCTAAACTTAAGAAATAACTGTAGAAGTGGAAAGTGAAGGCATTACTGGGATGACTTGGCCACAATTGGAAAAACAAGAAGAAACCTAGTGAGGATTGTTAAACTGAGCTGGACAATACGGATGAGGGATGACAGTATGGTGGATTACACTCACTGCAGGAAGTCATTGTTTTATTTTCGTCTTAATCAAATGTGTAATTGTAGCACAAATGGATGCACCATGTGTTATTAACACTAATCAGACAGGATAATTGGTCATTTATTTTTTTACAGCTGGGTTTAGATATGTAATGGTGACTGTACTGTAGGTTTGTGATATCCTGCAAATAGGAAAGATACTATTTCAGTTTGTTTCCTTTTGAAGTCCCAATCTCAGAATTAAATCAATAAATTAGATGGAGATGTAACAATTAAAGTAACTTAGTTTAATGGGATTTTGGGTTTCTATTTTCCCAGAAAATTAAAACTCCTGACACCAGTTGAAGAGTGCACTGTGCCACATTGAAATTTGTATGTGTTTCTAATGCAATAGTCTAGAACTCTAGCAGATGATTCAGTAACTTGACCACTTTGCTCCCATACACCCAAACTTTAAAAAAAAGATAAAATTTAAGCTGATGTGTCTTCCCATAATAAGGCACTCTAGTTGCTTACTTCCTATTAACCAAAGTTCATGGACGTATCTGTTTAAATTGTTTGCATCTTTCACAACTTGGAGTAAAACATACCTAGGGTCATTCAAAATATACCCTGGCTGTACTCCAACTATATTTCAATCAGTGCCATATTTAGCTGCCGCTATTACTTAGAATTTAATTGGAAAATATTTAGATCGATCCTGATTCTTGGTGGTATGACAACTTTGTGTGAGCTTCTAGGCTCCCTAAATCTTTCTGTGCCTCAGCCAAATGGAGTATGTTAGCCAATCGTCAATCCTAGCTCATTAGTAGTTTTGAGCACTTGAACATTAATGAGTTCAATTTTGGCTTGGTTTCCGGTCAAAATATGGTGATACAATAATGCATTTCCTTGGGCTTTTTGTGTGATGCATGAGTAAAAGCTTGCATGTCTTTACATATCTACATTTTGATGATGTTCTCACATGCATCCTCAGACCATGCAATTATATGAGTCATTCCAGGGTTTAGTTGTTTCAGATGTTTTTGGATATGCCAGAAAAGGAGGGAGAAGAGGTAGGAGAGTTGCACTGCTGATCGGGGAAAATATCACAGTTGCACTTGGAGAGATCCTGGAGGGCTCATCTGGTGAGGCAATATTGGTAAAGCTTAAGAATAAGAAAGGTGCAATCAATATATTGGGGTTATATTATAGGCCTGCCAATAGCCAGCAGGAGATCAAGGGACAGATATGTAGGCAGATTATGGACATGTGTAAAGTAGCAGGGTTGTTGTGGTATGTATCTTTCCCAATACTTCCCCAATTTTGACTGCGTGTCCCTTGGTGCTAGAGGCTTAGATAGAACAGAATTAGTTAGGTACATCCAGGAGGGGTTCTTGATACAGTTTATAGATAGCCCCATCAGAGAAGGAGCTATACTGGACCTATATTGGGAAATGATCATGACCAGGTGATTGGAGTGTCAGTGAGAGAGCATTTTGGGAACGGTGATCCCAAAATAGTGAACTCCACAAGCTTTCAGATAGCTCTGAATAAGGATAAGACTGGACCTTGCCAAGGGGGAGGTGGAGTAGTGATAAACTGGGGAAAGGTTAATTACAACTGTATAAAGCAGGAGAGCTGGGGACAGTAGATTGGGAATACCTGTTATTAGGCAAGTCCACATCTGATATGTGAGAATCAATTTAAAAACCAGCTGGTCAGAATTGAGGATCAACATTTTCCTGTGAGGAAGGATGGCAAGGTCTGGGAACCTTGGATGATGCAAACTTGTTCAAAAGAAGGAAGTGTATGTGCAGTTTAGAAAGCTGAAATTGGACAAGTCCCTTGAATATAAAACAAGCAGGAAAGTACTTTAAACAGGGCATAGGATAGCTAAAAGGGGCCATGAAATATCTTTTAATAGGATTAAGGGAAATCCCAAGATATTTTAATACATACATTAAAAACATGAGGGTAACTAGGGAGAGGGTTGGACCACTCAAGGTCAAAGGAAGAACTTTATACTTTTGTCAAAGGAAGTGGGCAAAGTGTTAAATGAGTACTTTGCATCAGTATTCACCAAAGAGAAGGGCGTGGAAGATGGTGAGATCAGGGAAGGTTATGCTGATAATCTAGGGCACATTGATATCAAGAAAGAGGTGCTGTTGGGCTTCTTGAAGACTATTAAGATGAGTAAGTCCCCAGGGCTTCATGGTATCTATCCCAGGTTATTAAGAAAGGAGATTGCTGGGGCCTTGACAGAGATCTTGGTATCCTCTTAAGCCACAAGCAAGGTCCTATAGGACTGGAGAATAGCCAATGTTGTTGTTTTGCCTAAGAAAGGGAATAGGGACAAAGCAGGAAATTATAGGCCAGTGAGCCTTGAATCAGTGGTACGGAAATTATTGGAGGAGATTGTTGGGGATAGAATCTACCCACATCTGGGAAAGCATATACTCATTAGGGATAGTCAGCATGGCTTTGTGTGGGGGAGATCATGTTTTACAAATTTAATTGAATTTTTTGAGGAGATTACGAAGATGATTGAGCGTAGGGCTTTAAATTGGCATCCTGCTCAGCACAGACATCGTGGGCCTAAGGGTCTGTTTTTGTGCTGTATTGTATGAATCTGTACAATTTAGTTTTGGATCTAATTTGCCTTTGACCAAGTATCAATTTGTCTCTTTTTAATACATTTGAAATATTTCTAAAATTCAAGTAATTAGATGAATAGTAGTAACAAGACAAGGTGATTTGTGATTCATATTTGCCTTGGAGGTATTTGCCAGTGAGTCCAATAATGAGTGATTGCACTTTATCAGCACTACAAAGTTCTGCCCTTTAGTGCTGAAGGTTATATTAGGTCTCAAAGTTTAATGGGTCTCTTGGGTGGCAGAAGTTTTGCCTTGTTTAATTTACTATTTTTTTAAGCCTTTAATTCTCAGGAGTTATCCTTCACAATGTGGTCTAACTTATTTTCCATCTTATCGCTGCATTGTTCAGTTTGAACAAAATATTCCCTTGCTGCCGAACAAATAATGTCAGATGCTTAATGAATCATAAGGGGTTGGTTATGAATTAATGTGATTAGTATTTGTTTTTATCTATTTATTTACTATTTACCCTTTTAGCTGAGAGTTTAATGTCCTCTTAACATGGTTTGTTTACAGTGATCTCCTATTTCACAGGACATGGAAGGTAATCATTTTGCCCATTAAATCTATGCCAGCTCCCAGAGCAATCCTATCAATCCCATTATCTTTCTCAATTCCCAAGCAAACTATTCTCTTTCATATGCCCATCAAGTTCACCCTTATTCTCTTAGTATCCTTCACAGTAATGGTAATTTATAGTAGCAAATTTAAGTACCACCTTAATTGTGTGGAGGAAACTGGAGCACCTGGGGAAAACCCACAGGGTCACCATTTGGAGGTCAAGATCAAACCCAGGTTGCTAGAGCTGTGAGGTAGCAGCTCCACCTGCTGAGCCAATGTGTCAACCAAACACTGATCCCCTTTCGTGAATTAAATGGAATCCTGTTCTTGCATTCAAATATACTTGTATTTACAATGCTTTCCTCAATTATGAGAAGCTCAGTTGTCCTCAGTAATAGGTGAAACGCTTTTACAAAGAATCTAACAGTGACATACTGGTTTGTTTGTGCATGTGAATTTCTGACGTTGCATTTATAGAAATTTATCTTTCTCCCATGTGACTCAGGTAAGCAAATGTTATCAGAAGTTAATTTGTGAACATGCATGCGCACACACACTGGTTGGTTTTAAATAAGAGTTTATTTCCTTGTTAATGCTGACCCCTTTTTGAAGGTGTTGAGTCATCCATAGATTGTTTCCAGAACCTTTTTAAGTTTTCATCCAAAATTCTTAATGACTATTGAATCTTCCTAGTTTGAATGGCTTAGCTTTTCACTGTCATGGCTAGTTGAGCATTCAGGCAATTTTCTGACTTGTTTCTGAGAAGCTTCTGTATTAATAAAGGAAAGAAAAACTGCAGTGGAAACAAATTGAAAGTGAGGCAAAAGGAAAAGTCGCCATAGAATCTTGTTTCTTTTTCCAATGTTGACTAAAAACCAAATGCTTTTAGTATGGTTTGGGTAATTAAGTTTTAAAGAGCTTTTGAACCTAATTATAATTTTCAAGTTGGGGTTGGGAGGGGAGAGAATATTCTGTTTCTGTCTAATTCTCCATCCCATTCCCATCCTGACGTCTGCCTCCCACACTTTCAAAATGAAAGTTTGGTACCAGCATCTAATTTTCTGATTGGGCATTTTATAGGTATCTGAACCAGAATTGAGTTCAATGGTTTTACATCATAATTAGTGCCCCCTTGTTTTCTATTTCCATTTGTTCATCCTTTGTTTCTTTAAATATTCCACTACCATCTTTTCACTGCTATGTACCATCATACCTTTTCTTTTAACCTCCCTCCTCACAAACATGGCAAGTTCTGTGAATGGCTCAGTGAAGGCCAGAACTTAGGCTGAGTTTTGTCCTTCCTGTTTCTGATACTTTTGGGACACATGCCTAAATATGGGGGTCAGAGCCAGAAAAGAGAGTTTGATTAGAAGTATCCCACCAAAAACCTGTTCACCAATGCACAGTTTGAGCTTGGCCAAGATGTGATGCAGACATGGAGCAAAGAGCTCCATTCCAGACATGAAGGGAGAGTGAGATAGGAAAACACTCCAATGGTTAGAGTTGTACCTTGCACGAAGAATGAGGTTACATGTTAGAGGTCAATCTTTCCAGCCTCGGGATTTTCCTGCAGGTGTTCCTTAGGGAAACATGCTAGCTCCAATCAGCTTCAGCTGCTTCTTTAATGACCATCCTCCCATTACAAGGTCAGGGGTAAGAATGTTAGCTCACGATGCACAATATTCAGTTCCAATTGCAATGTCTCAGCAATTGATGCTGTCCATGCCTGCATGCAGCTCAACACAAACAAGATTCAGACATGTGCTGAGAAGTGAAATTTGTATGGTAATAACCATTTCCAACAAGGTTAGCTGCCTATCCTTAAGATTCAAATGCATTCCCATTGACAAAGTCTCATTCCGAAAGCCACCATTGAGAAACTCAACTGGACTAGCCACACCACTACCATGGCTACTAGAGTAGGTCAGAGGTTGGGTAGATGGTGTACGACTTGCCTCTCAACACCACAAAACCTTCCCAGCATCTACAAGGCACAAATCAGGAATGTACTTAAAGTATTATCCACTTGTCTGGATGAGTACAGTATGCAGGATGAAATGAGCCTATTTGAATGGTACCCCACCCAGTACCTTAAACTTTCCCTTCAAGGTGTAGTGCATACAATCTATCAAATACCCTGTAATTATTTTCCCTGGCTACTTTCTCAGAATGTCCAAGCCCTGAAACCTCTACCTGCAAGAAGGACAATGGGCAACAGATGCATGAAACACCACCACCTGCAGATTGCCCTTCAAGTAACATGCCATCCTGACTTGGAAATATGAGCAGATCCTCCATATGGGTATTCCTATTCAACACCTTCAGTGGAAGGGGAGCAGTGTTTCCTGATGGTAGGTATCATTGCGTTGATTTGCAGGTTATATTGAAATGGTGGAACTGAGTTTTCAACGGAGTATAAATGTCTTTATTGAAAAGAATTATCTCGCAAGGTGATGGTGCAAATTCATTCTCAGCATGAAAAGCATTTAAATATGAAAATATTCAATGCATTTTAAGTTTACATAAATGAATTACATTCCTGTAGTAAGAACAGCACATAAGATTAGTGACAAAAGTATGGGGAGTGGATGATAATACTGACAAGTTGTCCGACAGGGGACCAACTGTGATTCCAATTCTGGTTTCCAAGGCTTTAATGCTGGTGGTAATATTGGTATGCCATTTGCCTGTTTTGGAAAAAAAAAAGGAATTTTTTCAGATCTATTATGCACGTCTTAATAGGAATGTTTGGAAAACAAAGTTGATTCACTTATTACTGTAACTTCCATATAGAAGCTAAAATTATACTTTAGGTCAAGG
>JARFYF010000002.1:49744553-49762637 GCA_030265395.1 Rhina ancylostomus | reverse complement strand
AAGTTAAACCTGGCACAAGTACAGCAGTCCCATCCAAGTGAATGGGAGAAATTCCAGGTCTATTAGGTCCACATTAACAGGTAAACTGATCTCCAATATTAACTTTTGTTTTTCATGGACAGCGAGAAGCAGCATAGAATGTAAACATAGGCAGGAAGTAGCAAGACACAAGGATTTTGTTGTTTGCAGTGAATAAATATTTGTTACACTTTACAGTTAAACTTTGAACTTCTGATCTGAAAGTTCCCGTCAGATAAGTATTCAAATTGAGCAAAGCATTGAGGAAATTGCATGTGATTATACTAAATTAAAAACAGAAAATGCTGGAAAACCTCAGGTCATGCGACTTCTTTGGATAGAGAAAATGAGTGAACATTTCAGTCTTGAAAGGTTAGTCACCCGAAGCTCTCTGCATAGATGCTTTCTGACCTATTTCCAGCATTTGATTTTATTTCAAATGTCCAGTATCTGCAGCTTCTAGCAGGTCCCCTTCCCCAACCTGATTTTAGTATTGTTAATAAGCAGCTTGGCGTCAGTCGCAAAATATCAGTAGGAATATTGCATGTAATGTCAATTGTTAATTTCTGTCAATTGTAAATAAATTAAAATTTATTAAATTTTAATTAAATCTGATAATAAATGGATTTTAAGGTCTTGAGGGATAAAGAGTAAAGGTAAGTATTTGGAATTGGGTTGTGTTTCAGCCACCATCATCTTGAATGGTTGAAGGCTCTTCATGGGTTAAATGTTCCTATGTTTCCATGGTCAAAATTTTAACAAAATACAAAAAAAGAAAGGATTGGGAAAATAGATGGAGATGGAGAGCCAGCCAGCCAACAGGTAGAAAGAAAGGGTAAAAACAAGATGAAGTTATTGAAGAATATTATGTCACTGTTTAAAAAGGGGGGGGGGGTAAGAAACAGAATCTACCAGCATTTGGCAAGTCAAGGACTGATTAGGGATAGTTGGCATTTGCATGGGAAATCATGTGTCTCACATTTGGTTGAGTTGTTCTTTTAAGAGGTGATGAAGAGGATTGACGAGGGCAGGGTGGTGGATGTTGTCTACGTGGTCTTTAGCAGGGCCTTTGACAAGGTCCCACATGGTAGGCTTGTTTGTCTGGAAGATTGGATCACATGAGATCCAGGGTGAGCTAGCCAATTGGATACAAAGTTGGCTTGGTGGTAAAGTCAGAGGCGGGTAGTGGAGGTTCTTCAGATTGCAGGCCTATGACCAGTGGTGTTCTGCAGGGATCAGTGCTGGCCTACTTTTGTTTGTCATCTATATTAACAACTTGGACTACAATATAGTTGGCATGGTTAGCAAGTTCATAGGTAACATCAAAATTGGTTGTGTGGTTGTCAGTGAAGAGGGTTAGCTAAAATTATAACAGGATCTGGATCAACTGGGGAAGTGGGCCAAAGAGTGGCTGATGGAATTTAGTTTGGACAAGTGCAAAGTGACAAACTTTGGCAAGTTAAACCAGGGTACGACCTACACAGTAAATGATAGGGCCCTGCAGAGTGTTGTAGAACAGAGAGACCTAGAAGGTACAGGAACATAGTTCCCTGAAAGTGGCAACAGGGTGGTGAAGAAGGCATTTGGCATGCTGGCCTCCATCGTTCAGGATATTGACTACAGGAGTTGGGACGTCATGTCATTAATGAGGTCACAGTTGGAGTATTGTGTGCAGTTCTGGTTGCCCAGCTGTAGGAAGGATGTTCTTAAGCTGGGAAGGGTGCAGAAAAGATTCATGGGGATGTTATGTGCATACGGTTGGACTAATGGATAAGCTGGGATTCTTTTTTTTCCTGGCGGGTAGGTGTAGGAATGATCTTTTAGAGGTATATAAAATTATGAAGGGTATAGATTAGGTGAGTGGTCACAGTCTTTTTCCCAGGGTGATAGGAAAGTCTAAAACTAGAGGGCATAGAGTTTAAGATGAGACTAGAAAAATTTAAAAGGGACCAGAGGGGCAACTTTTTCACAGAGGGTGGTGGATATATGGAGTGAGCTGCCAGAAGAAGCTGCAGAGGTAGATACAATTACAACCTTAAAGACATTTAGGCAGCTACATGGACAAGAAAATGTTTAGAAGGATATGGACCATACATGGGCAAGTGAGACAAGCTCAGGTAGAAAATATGGTCAGCGTGGACGAGTTGGGTCAAAGGCCTGTTTCCATGCTTTAACTCTGACTCTAAGAATCATTGACTTCAAACATTAACACTTTTTCTTCTCCACGGATACTGTCTGACCTGAATAGTATTACCAGCATCTGCACAGTATTTTGCTTTTTTATTTAAACTCTACACATTATGTATTTACAAGAATAATGAAAATACTTATAAATTTGAAGTCTCAGAATGGTTGTTTGGCAGCAATTAAGGTTTTGCCCATAGCTTAAAGGCCAGATTGCACCAGAATAGATGAATTCCAACTTTTCTGGTGAGTGTCCTATTCATCAGGTACTCTAAGCTCTTGCTTTCAATGGCGAGCCAAGCATTGCCATTTTGACAAAGCTTCTGGGTTTTCACGTGCAGTTTCTAGCACTTGCTGTCCAGTTTAACATAAATGAATTTCCACAGCAAAATCCAGCCTAGTTCTTTCCATTTCCTATTTTGTCAAAAGTTAGGATGTGAAGGTTGGAGGAAATAGGGAAGTAAGGGTGGGAATATTAGCAAAAATGTATATTCCCCCTGGTGTGAAAAGAAAATAAATAATGTGTGCATTTTTATATGGCTTTTGATTAGAAAAAGTTTGGAGTACATTGCATCCCTATACTACCTGTGGATAATTCGTGAAGCAATGATCAAGGTCAAAATAAAAGTTGAAACTCCTAAACATGCTTGACTCACAATATAATGAAGATTTTGTTTATAAGGTTGCAAAAGTGATGTTATATGAAGCCACCAATGCAATTTTTGCAACAGACTGTCCTTACTAAAGTGGTCAAATTAAGTCATTGGCACTTCAAAAGTACATCTCTTTATTCACCAACCTGGTAATTGCACCAATCAGAAAGGGTGACATTGAAATTTGCGTCAGAGCTTTCTGAAAGAAAAAGCTGAATTTTTAAACATCTGAATTATTGTTTAGTCTCACTCACTCACCTCATTTTCAAATACATAAAAGTAACATTTTCTTGTTAAACATTAGTAACTGATCATCAATTTTAACCCAAAAGACAAAATTCCTTCCCAAGGAATCAGAAGACTGCATTGTTTTAAAATGAATCTATTTTCCTACCCATGTCATATTCCTCCGGAATCTGGTGCTATATTGGCATTCAGTCACCAAACTATCACCCTGCAAGACATTTTAAATGCTCATGGTTAAAAGAGTTGTAATAGATTAAAATACATTTGATGCAATTTCATATTTCTATGAAAGAGGTACATATTTCAAGTGAACTTTAAAGTAACCTCAAGCAACATTTAAAAGCGAGTTACACTGTTTTAAAAATTTGTGCAAGAGAGATGGTGGATATTCATCAGATGAGGCTAATTGGAACCCCATGATTTTGAACTATATAAACTTAAAAGAGAAATGATGAATAGAGAAATTACAGAAGAAGTTGAGCAATTTGGCTAGTTCATCCTGCTGTGCTTGCTAGTCAGTGAATAGAAGCTTTGACTAAAATTTAAACAATTTATCATTGATACATTTTGGACTTTTAGATTTCTTCAGTCAATTAGATGTGCAATTGGTAATGTATCATGTAAGTACTTATGAGTATTACTAATTTTTGTTCAATGGATATGTAATGTTACAGTGTTACTTGCATAAGACTGCACTCTCTGATGTAATGCCATAGTGACAGATGTGAATTGGACCCAATACCTTTTCACTCTCATCACTAAATAAAACATATTTTGCATCTCCCCAACCACTAATAATACCAATTCCCAAGGCAAGTCTTTTAGACAAGAAGCTCTTTGTTCAAGCATTGAAATTAATTCACATTAATTACTTCTGTGGTTATCAATATATAGAGAATATTTCTTTCAGTTTATTGTAATATGAAACAATGCCTATACGGTGAAGGCTTAAAGAAAAAGTCCACATGTACCGGCAGAAGAACTCTTTCCTCTTTTAGGTAGCGGAATTCTTGAAAATTGAAGTCAAACTCATTATCATATGCAAGGAGAGGTTGCTCGACACTATTTCTGAAATGTCGTATTCTTAGGGCTCGTCCTGCAAGATGTGAATGGAGAAGAACAGCAAATACATGGATCCCAGATGCCTTTTCTTGAGACAAAGCCTGTGATTTAAAGAAGACTTTCATTTAATATGTGATGTACCAACATTGAAAATGAGATTACTTGTACAGACTTCAATATAAATTGTGGATTTTTTAGCTCTTGCTCTAGCCCTTAGCTATCTCCCCTCTATCTGTCAATCTTGAAGAAGGGTCTTGAGCTGAAGCGTCGTTCATTTCCCTCCATAGATGCAACTTGACCTGCTGAGTTCCTCAGCATTGTGTGTTGCTCATTTAAGATAACAGATAAGGAGGAATTTCTACTCTAAGAGTCAGGAATTCTTAAGAGAGTTGTGGTGGCAGTGTCAGTGAATATATGCAAGGCTAGGATGGACAGGTTTTCGGTCTATACAGGAGTTGTGGATTATGGGGAAAAGACAGGAAGTGGAGCTGAGGTGAAGATCATATGCACCATGATTTATCTAAATACAGAGTAGATGTGAGGAGCTGCTGGATGTACCCTTGCTCCTATTTCTTATTTAGTCCAAATACATTTTTATTTTAAATATCAAAATTACAAGTTTTAAAATTTAGTAAAGTTAAAATAGTAGTTTAAAAAAAAGGCAATAATATTGTAGTTCTAAATTCAGCTGTAGAAACGTGGGAAATAAATAGATGCACAAAAATCCCAAAACAAGTATGATATAAGATAAATAAATATGGTACTAATATAATTTCTCAAACATCACATTTTGCAAATGTCACACTGGCATGATAAAAAGTAATTTCTCCCCAACTATTTTGTTGGAAAGACAAAGGCTGCAGCTCATAACTTACCTACGTTGCTCTTACTCTTTGCTCTCAGTTGCTATAAAAGAGAGCAGTTACGTCATACAAATACAACAAGAGGCCATTTTGACTTGGGAACAGTTTGGAAATAAATGAAAGAACTTACAAAACAATATAAAAGCTTACTTCTTGTAGGCATTCCATGCTGCAGTGACCTTGTGAAATATAGCTTGACATATCAGGTGGTATCATATGGTACAGACTGACCCAGACACCAGTTTCAATGATTCCAGCATCATTCTCCCTCAACACAGGTGTGTAGATTAGCTTTAAACCAGAGCTGTCCACGTATCCTGCAGAAGTAAAGAATGACTAATCAAAGACTAAACTCTGAAGATCAACTTTATCTTACTAAAGAGGTTCATATACCAGAATGGAATAATTTTATTTTGTTTCAACAAAAGCCAAATCTATTTTTCCGAAGATACACTTTGCTCATTATATAACCTCATTTTTTATATCTAAGTATGGTTCACATACAAACTGTTGTTCTACAAAGTTAATGGTGTGAGAGTACAGTGCATTATTCTTCTTGGTGAGTCCCTTGAGGCAGAGGTTGATTCAGATGAGTTCCGAAGAGCAGAAGATGCCAGTGTGTGAACTCTTTTAATGTGTGGTGGCCGTTGTGCACCAGCCACCACTCAGATTTGACAGAGTGAGCAGCAAGGATGTCTAATGTAATTGGATATCCTAATCTACTGCAAAGATTTAGATGCACACAGATAGTGGACTCTGAGCATACCCAAACCCACAGACTCAGACACACAATCCTATCCATACCATGTTCCTCAAATACTATAACCCAATCTGATCCTCTCCCTCTTTCATTCTCCTGCCTCCCTCAGTCTCACCTCCCTTCCCCTTCATTCACTACTTTCCCTTTTGGTCCTCCCACTCACCATCTACGAGCTGCTCATGGTCTCCAACAGTGAGGCCATTAATGGACTGCAACTACTTTTCCTCTTTACAGCTGCTACCCACCTCAACACCATGCTGCCCGAAGCCTGGGAACGGGTACAAAACCTTGAGATCTTCTAGACAATTTCCCCAGAATCTCCAGCTACCTACCATTGAGTGTTTTTTTTCTAGTAGTTTCTCCTACTCTCATAAAACATCTTTCTAACATGATAATTCACCCAACATGTTCTCCTAGATGAAAGATGATGTATGTCATCCAACAATAAAGTCATTCAACAATATTCCTAGAGCTCCAAGAAGAGCAGCTTTTAACACAAACCATCTGCTTAACCAAGTGAACTATGGTTTCCAAAGGAACATTGAAAATTTGCATCAAGATTTCCTATAATGGCACTTTCTGTATCTAGAATCCCTTTCAGGAACAAAAAACACTTCATATAGTTGTAACTATTCAAAGAATAGTTTCTTTATATGATTCCAGTAAGGACATTAAATTTGATTGTAATCTATGTTCAATTCAATTAACATTTTTAACTATGCAATTCCATTGCCTTTCAAAGGCAGTGTCCCAATTTAAGAGGATCTATATACTGATTAGAATCTTGCCTCAGGACACTGGCAATAAATATTCAATTACAGCTATTTTTTTCTGAAATTGTTAAAAGGCTAACTGAATTGAACTAATATAAATATTATTTTACAAATGTTTGAGAGTGATAAAATGCACATATGCACCCCAGATGCAAAGCCATTCAAACAAGATTGCTAATACACAGCAATTTCTTTTCAGAATCTGTCAAAAGCATGAAAATGCTGTACATGAAAATTATGCCAATGTGAAAAATGTGACCATTTCTTTTGAAGTACTAAACATGTGTTCTTGAAATAACCCATGAGAGCAGTGAAATTGTGTGAAATTATCCACAAGCACATTCACACTTCACTAACTGTGAGCACATCAATGCATATCATGAACACATGCATTTAGCTTGGAGTTATCTCCTGACAGACTGACTCCACAAATCTCTAATCTGAACTAAATAAAAGAAACACAAATATTTTAATTTGAGGCATTTTAAGAATGTGATTAAAATGGTAAAAACATATTTTTTTGTTTGTATATTCACTAATATCCAAAGATATGCTCCAATGGTATTTTGTAATCAGAAAAACTACTTACAGTTATAAAGAAAATGCATGAACCCTGAGTGTATTGTATAGTATTAAAGGTACTGGTGGTAGATAGAGTATTTGTACTACATAGTTGCATCAGCACAAAGTCCACACCACACATGTTCCAGCCTCATTTATATATGACACGCAAGATATTAATGCAAATCTTTCTGTTAACTAACATTTCAAAGCTTGGGACAGCATAAGGTCCTGATGATGCTTAAATCTAGACTGAATTTATTGAATTACTGGAGTGCAAAGCTAACCTCAAAGCCTCTATGAGCAATGGAATCCAGCAGCATAATGGCAGCAGTCCCAGCTTGCATGGCAGATATCTGAGGTTAGGTCTGCTGGTTGGATCTTAATGTGCTGCTACTGAAGCTGAGATGTCAGCTTCTAGAGGCTGCACCATGTTGGGCAAATGTTGACATGTAGCTGGTTACTATCTCCATGTGATAAAAGATGGGTTCCATTCTCTGCAACACTTATGCCAGGTTGCACACCCTCAAGGTCCTTGACATTTGTGTTAGACTATCAGAACAATGCTACAAACTGCATGACCCAAACATCTCAGTGCATTCTTTTAAATCCAAAAATATTCCCTACCTTCATACTCCCATCTCTTCTCGGCCTTCTAACCTTTAATCAGTGTCTCTAATATTTTATTAATGGAAGGAAGACAAGGACACGAATGGGGAGTCTATTTCACTGTCCACATGGACATTGTCAAGCAATACTGAGTCAAAAATCTCTATTCTCACCTGGTCCAAATGCTGGTCTCCATAATTTTTAAGCTCCGCTGGCCTCCTTTTTCATAGAGAATTGAATTTAAGATTCTTGTCACCTTCAAATCTTATCTTGGCTGCTGCAAGGTTATCTGAGAGGCACCCATAGATTTCTGAAGGTTAATCCATATCTGATAATTGTTTAACATTTTGAGGAGGCCACAAAGATGACTGATGGAGTTAAACTACAGATGTATATTTGGATGTTATTTGACAAAATCTCATACAAGAAAATATTAGCAATAATTTAACCGGAGATAACATTCTGCCACATGTTGATAATTGGTTGGAAGTTAAAAGATAAAAATCAAGAGATATTAGGAATGTACTTTGATCATAGAGTGGGACCAGTGGTGGTCCCTAGACAGCTGTACTGTGTCCTTTGTTTTCCTTCATATATACAAAGGACATGAAGCCAAGAAACTTGTAAATGGCACTTAAATGTAAATTCTCTAAGAAATGGAAAGCCAGGAGAATTTAAGGGCAACAGGTGAACCGGATATTGATTTTAATCTGGATGAAAATATAGACCGTAATTTCTTATACATCTTGTAAATTTAAGGAGTTAGGAGGCACAATAGGATAAGCAGGAAATTACATAGACAGAGTAAGTGAGGTGGAAATACCATAGTCAATGGAGTCCAGTTTGTGAAAGCACAAGATTGTTGACAGGGTGGGTTTTGACAGGGTGGATGTTCCTCTTGTTGGTGGACCTAGAACTAGGGGTCATTGTTTAAATGTAGTCAATTCAGAGGTGATTTTTTTTTCTCTCACAGACCCATAAATTTTTGGAAGTCTCTTCCACAAGAAGTGATAGAAGCAGAGTCTTTGAACATGTCACAGCAGAAGTCAATTGATTCTTGCTGAGCAAGGTGGTGAAAGGTTATCATGGGTAGTCAGGATGTGAAGCTGAGATTACAATCAAATCAGCCAAGATTTTGATTGAATGGTGGAGCAGACCTGTGGAGCGAGCAGCAAAATCCTGCTCCTTATTCACACTCATATTCATTAACTGTGGATCAAGAAAAACATTTTCCCCAAAATATATGCAATGACAGGTTTCCAAGTGCACACCAACAAAGATCCACTAAATCTTAGGACATAGTCTAAAAGTAAAATCAATACTCTATTACAACCATTTTTGTGTACCAGTGAGGCTTAGAAATCAAAGAACTGAAAGGGATCCCAAATGTAACTGGAACAAAATGCTCACTTCTTCTCTTGCCCAACACAAGGAGAGATGACATAAAGAGGATCAAGTTTCCAAGATTTACAAATAACAGTGAGCCAGCTGATTTAGTCACTGATTATTCATGTAGTGCAGAATCTGTTCTATCCAATGCACAACATTATGCTTTGTACATAAACAGGAACTACCTGAATGTCTAAAAAATTCCATAACCATAACTGCAAACAAATGATAATGAAGACATCAGAAATATCTGTTTTATGTGGTTTAGACACAACAATTTTCCTCTGGGGCATTAAATCCCACAACAAACAGAAAACTTTGAATTCACTTTGTCCAAACAAATGAAAAAGGAGACTTGGCCAAGTCATGAGTCATTTAGGCTTTTTTGAATAAACTATAGATATTGTTCCTCTAATTCGGAGCATATGCTGCCCAGGCTGAGAAATTAGAGAGGAGACACAAGGTGCACAGTGGGAGAGGAAAGCAGCATTAAAACAAAGAGTGGTTTAAAACATCTGGGATCTAATAGGGAATAAAGGCAAGGCAGACTATCATAGATTTAAAGTGCCTGTGCATTGGAGCATGATAAATAAGGCTGGTGAACTCTATTTACAAATAGTTCCAAGGAATTATGTTATGGAGACAATGGCTTCAACCAAGGAGCAATTGGGAATTTAATATTTCAATCTACAGGGAAAAATCTCAACTAAGGATATCATTCCAGTAAATTTAAAAGGAATGGGCCCAGTTACATTTGAATCAAAGACTGGCAGATGAAGTAGTAAGTGACAACATGGAAAATTTCAAAGAAGATATTGTTCAGATATAGATAAGGCAAAAGTTCACAAAAAAAGGACAACAAATCAGACTGCAGAAAGGTGTCCATCAGGATAGTTATAATATCACTGATATTATAAATATTAATGAGCTGGACATAGTATATTGAGCAAAATTTCAAAGCCAGATTACATAACTATGAAATATCATTAGAAGTGAGAAGGATGGTAATAGATTTCAAGATAACATAGAATGCAGAAATGCAAAAAATACAAGACAGATTAAATTTAATACAGAAAAATATGTGGTGATTCATTTTAGTAAGCGGAATGAGTAGAGGTAATTAAATTTAAATTTTAATGTGGGTGCAGGAACAGAGTTTTGAGGATGAATATACCAAATCCCCAACAATGCAGGACAAGTTAAGTAGGCACAGAGAATCCTTAGATTTATAAATGGAGGCAAAGGGTACAAAGTCAAGAAGTTATAAGAAATCTTCATAATCCAGTGTTTAGGCTCTTAATGAAGTACTGTGACCAATTCTCAGCATGTACATTGGGGAGGTCATAGGGACTTTATAGAGATGCAGAGGTGACAAAAACTGAAGGAGAAATTTAATAGAAGTGTGAAAAACCATGAAAGGTTTTGATAGAATCAATATAGAGAAACTGTTCCTAGAAACAGAATGGTTGGTAGCTAGAGGATGTAGGTGTAATGTAATTAGCAAAAGAACAAGAGGTTCTCACTGAAAGGTATGATAAATTTATTGAAACATATGATTCTTAAGCTCCTTGATAGGGTGGATACTGAGAGATTGTTGCTGGAATTAGGGGCATTTTCTCCAGTTAATGAGTTGGATTTTTAGGACTGAGTTCAAGAGGAACTTCTTCCCTCAGAGAAATTCTAACCCAAAGGCCTGTGGTTGCTCACTTGTTGAGTACATACAAGGCTAACATTGATAGATTTCTGGAATCCAGGGAAGAAAGGGATACAGGAATCAGGTGGAAAGTGGAGCTGAGTACAAGATCAGTCATGACCTTGTCAAATAGTGGTGCAGGCATGGGGCTGTGAGACTTCCTGTTTTTAATTTCAGATATTGCTATTGGCAACTTGAGAAAAAGTAATTGTGTAGGAAGTTATGATGAAGAACACACAACTGAAAGAGTGATGGAAAGATTTATTAGTAACTTTCAAAAGAGAATTGGGTAAGTATTTTAAAAGTTAAAAAATTGTTGCGCTATGGAGAAAGAGCACAGAATGGGACTAATAATATAGTTCTTTTGAGGCCAAACAACACAGTGCTGTGCTGAATGATCACATTCTGTGCTGCATTCTTGCAAATTTCCAAAACTTAAAAGGTGCTACCGAAGGCTAATATCCACAGAAAATTCAGCAGATTTCAACCCCATGACAAACCACATCTTAGCTTTGAACATAAGTCCAAAAGAATGGAGTTTGCATTCAGTTAACCAAAATAGGACCATAACACTTAGACTGACAAATTACTGTCACTTAAAGTAAACAGCAGTTTAACTGAATGCATGTTTGCAACTCAAAGAATCTAATCTGCAAATGTGAGATTTTATGACAAATGGTTGCTTTATATTTGACTTTCTTATTGCTGTTTTAAGAGAAGACTAGAAAGATGATATTGGTTGTGAACATTTTCATTGGGTGGAAATATGGATTTGGCAAGTTTTCTAACATTCAGAATTTTGGAGATGTTTTTACTTGATTGGAATAATTGACATTTCCTTTATCACTGTCAGTAATGAAGGTTGTTTTGCAGGTATTGAAAACTATTTCTTACTATGAAGCTAAAAGCTAAAGGGGGCATCCTACTTCTGATTATTGTAGCAAATTATGATCTCAGTCTCATAGGCAGATTGCTCAAATTTTTAATTACTTTACAATTATATTAGCATACAAGATATTTGAATACTTAATATATACATGCATATCTGATGACTGGTTATTGATGTGAGGTGAGATATGACAGATGGTTTTGTGGCATATGTTTGTTCAGACTATGACTGCAGCTTCAAGCTTCTGAAACTGGATCACACTTGTATCTGCATTATACACATATTTGAATTGAAGTGCAACCTGTTTTTGCCTTGTGATAAATGAATAAGTTATGAATTACTCATTACTGCATTATACTAATGAACTCTTTGTAGTTCTGGTGTTTTTCAGTATTTTAACTTTGCTACTGGTTGAATTAGACAAGATTGGACTGAGTATTGATTATCAAATGTTATAATCTTAACCTTAATTAACCTTTTGAAGAATAGTACGGATATTTATGTTTTCTACCAGAAAATTAGTGAAAAAAAATTTAACACCTCCATTATAAACAGCGATTCATAATATTATTGTATTAGTTGAATTAGAGACACTTATGTAATAAGGTTCATAAGTCATTGAAATTGTTTTGTAACAAATGAAAATAGGAATACATAGAAAATTAAATCAAATTTTGCAATATTCAGTATGCAATTCATACAGACTTTTACTAAAGAGCAAATGCTCCTACCTTCCTGAAAGCTTGGGTTATCATAATGCACTTCCATCATCACATATGTGGGATCACCTGATGTTCCAAGTGAAAGTCCAACATTGGGGGGAAAAGAAAATCCCTGTAGTCATTGGACAGGAAAAAAAAATTTAAAACTTCTAGTTCCTTTGTGTTCGACAATATGGTTGTACTGTATGTGTAAAAATACAATTTCTGGAATTCAGTTCTCATCATGCTAAAGCCACTTACAAATTATTAAGAAGGTTTGAGAAGACATTGCAGAGAAACAGGACAATAACTTCCTCTAGCACTGTGAAGTTGCCAACATGCAAAGTAACATATTAGCCTGGGACAAAATTTTGCATATAGTTCCTAAATTATTTGGCAAATACAGTGAGGTATTGTAATATCAGAATCTATTCCTTGTATGTTTAGTACCCATATATTTTAAGAGTATAAAAACACTACTTTTGTGGTATAATATGTACTCAATAAAAGCTTTAATAATCTATAACATCTTTGATTATACAAGAGGCTTGTCCAACATTTTAGACACAAGCTATATGTCGGTTTCTTCCTTGGTAGACTAATTGGATACTGTAAATGACCCCTAATGTAGGTGGGTATTAGGAGAATCATGGCAGAGTTGATGGAATTGAAAAAGAATATGTTATTTCCCTGTAGCTTATAGGGGAATGGGATTGATGGGATTGCCTTGAGAGCTGACATAGACTTAATGGGCAACTTGATCTCCTACTAGCATGAAATATAATTCAGAACCTGGAAAGAGTTAAGTACATGTTTACCAGTCCATAAAAGAATGAACAATCCCTTACTAGATATGATGTTACCATGGTATATACAATTTTACCTACAGGAGTGTAAGTGTGCAAGATGGAAAGCTAACTGTAATTTTTAATGATTGTGTTTTGTCCTTTTTGTTATGGTTTATCAGTTATTTTCTAAAATAGTGAACAAGATGGGTGAAAAAATCTAGGTCCAGAATTATGGACACACTTTCAGCTATGTATGAAACAGAAAGCTATTATTGTTGGAATCTGTTTTGTTAAATTTTTTAATCAAAACACACTCAGCTTTAAGTTTTCTATTTAAATTTGATCACATCCTGAGAATGTATCAAGTTAAGATAGTTATGGATGTTGATTTAGCTCTAACAATGGTTTGTAGCTGGGATGCCTCTGTAACACAAAAAACAGTCATTATATTGATGTTTAGTTGGAGAAATCTCTTTTCATTTCTGAGAACGTTTGATGTGACTTGACAGAAAGCGAGATGGTTTTGGACTTTAGTAGAACAGAAAAGTAGGGATTCTTCAGATCTATCGACAGCATTTGGGAGGAGAGCACACAGACCAGTCAGAAGTTACCTATAGAGCCAATCATGGTTACCTTGGTCCTGCAAGAAATAAAGCAGTATGTTTTTTTGTGTAATAGCTATAGTTTCTACATTGACAATGTTTGAGTAATGAACTTGCGTTTGCATAACAAATACAAGACCGAATCATAAGGAATCACTTAAGTAACTTCAAAGAGAATTCTTTAGGACGTTCATGGTTAACTTGACTAAGTGGAATAAATATTTCAGGTCAGGAGACCACAGCCTGTAAGAAAAATTAAGAGCAGCTCCTAAATAGCTTGTAAGAAAAATTAAGAGCAGCTCCTAAATGGTATGCTATGGCAAGGTAAGCAGGAACTGACCAGGCTATGAGTGCAAAGAAGATCACAGTCTGGGAAGTCTCTTTGGGTGGGCAAACCTGTCCCAGTGGCAGACATTATATTGCCATAGCGACTTTGCCAGAAAACTCTGGTCAACAAGTGTGAAGATGGAAAGTTTCACTGCATCTTTGCTGGATTGAAAAAATTCACTAATAAACCTGGAACATCTTTATGTGCTAGGTTTGTGGCATAAAACAAAGCAGCAAAATGTGTGCATTATTGTATGAAACTGCACCAAAAATAAACAAATTCAAATGAGCATCTCCAGGAACATGAAAATTTCTAAATAAAATATTATAGTCATAAAAAGCTAAGCTTTAAATAAATATGAAGCATTGACTTTACATATCTGAAGATTTTGCAAAGAAGTGAGCATGTCACAACAACAATGACCTACCTTTCCTCCGATTGCCCATGCTACAATGATACTTTCACAATATAAAAAATCATCTGGCATATTGGAATGATAGCATTCATGTCCAATGTCAAGGGCACTATCATTTAATCTACTGTGGCACTGATAAAGGAGAATATGATGTACCAAATGTTCATGTCCTTTCTGAATTATGGGTTCCACCTGTGAATAAATGCATCAAAGTGGAGACAGTAAATAATCATATAACAATGCACAAGTAAATTTCCTGTCCCTTAAGTCCCCTTTTATGTAATTATTTATGGCACAGTGCTGGTGGCATTTTTATATTGCAATCCAACCCCAAAAAAAGTTATGTGTGAGAGTTTAGTCAGATGTGTATATGTTGTTACCCAGTAATCTATGGGAAAGACTAAATCTGTAAACAGTCACAAAAATGAAATCAGATGGATATCAGCATAAACAGCCCATTGTAGGCCTTGCATCTTGGTCAAGCCATAATTTGTTCAATTTCAACCAAACCACTCCAATTTTAAGATTTTGGCCTCATTTTCTGATTGTAAATCTGATAACAAGTTATTCATATTATAGCACTAATGGCAATTAGTTAATTAGAAAAGTCTGTGAATAAGAAATTGAGCCACAAGGCATTTTTCTTTCCAGAGCCATGCAGCTGAAAATCAATGTTTCTTTCCCTGAGTGGGACATGATGACAAGCAGTTCTGGTTCAAAAAATAACACCCTAGAAATTCAACTGGGCACTCCTATTAGAGATTCATCTGTACACACCTGATACAATTATTGGTCCATGTTATCCCATGTGTATTGTCAGTATTTCCAGGGAGAACCATGTTTTCAGTCTCCTCCTCTAGGTTGGAGCACCATTCAAATAAAATCACATTACTTAGGACCACACCATCACTGTTAAAGATGATATGCATTGATCTCAGTCCCAGATCCACGATCAGTCGAGCTCCAGCCACCACCACAGGATAGGGTGCAGTTTTCCCCATTCCTCCTTGTGAGGCAGCAGTCTCCAGACAGCCATCACTGCCAGGTTGCTCAGTCATGTTCACCCCCAAACTCAGATGTTTGGATTGGCCACCTCCTCACAGCCTGACCAACCTACTTCTCAGCCCTCTTTCTCTCACTTTCTCCTGCTTTTCTGGTCATCTGCTCTTACTCTCTGTCATGCTGCGCTTATGCTTGGAACCAGATGGTTTTTAACAAAAGTCATGAAATTAGACAAACTTGTTCAATACCTGCTACATTGCTCCCTGTGCATTTTAACACAAAACTCTCTAGAATCATAGAAGCAGCAGCCAGTGGAAATCAATCACCAACTAACCTCCAAGAAATTGTTGATCAATCTTTTTTCTTAATTAATTCAATTTGGGGATCTGGGCTGCACTGGCAAGAGAAGAATTTATTGCCAATCCCCTAAGGAGTTGGTGAGCCATCTATGGAACTACTCCAGTCCTTCTGATAAAGGTACTTCCACAAGGCTGTTGTGTAAAGAGTTCCAGGATTTAGAGCTTAGTGAGTTTTATGCAATGAGACCCCTTTGCACTGCAACATATGGCGATGTCATTCCAATCTAACAATAATTTCCTTTTTCATTTTTCCTTCCAAAGTTGATAACCTCACATTTTCCCCACATTAAACTCAACCTGCCAACTTCTTGCACACCCACTTAAGCCATCTCTATCATGTGGCAGGGTCTTTGTCTCCTCCTCACAACTTGCTAACTGACCTGTCTTTACATCATGAGTAAATTTGGCTGCAATACACTCAGTCCCTTCATCCAAGTCACTAATATAGATTATAAATGGTTGAGGCCCCAGCAGTCATCCCTGTGGTACCCTACTAGTTACTGGCTACCAAACTGAAAATGACACATTTATCCCAACTCCCTTTTGTTCATTAGCCAATCTTCTTTCCACATTTAACCCCAAATTCATATGCTCTTATTTTATGCAGCAACCTTTTATGTAGCACTCTATCAAATGCTTTCCGGATTGACAGTGTGAGTGGGATGATGGATCAAATTGGCTAACACCTTATCAAAGACTAGAAAGGAAAGGGAAAACACTAAGGGTGAATAAAAGTGAGACTTGAATTTATAATCCCACTCCCACTGACCTTTTTGGCTGTGGCCTCCTGCACTGTACAAACAATGCAAGCTTGAAAACTAACCTTCATCTGCCATTTGGGTACATTGCAGCCTGCAGAACTTAATACCAAATTCTCCAACTTTAGTCAACTCAGTCTTTCGTTCTGTGTACTTTCTAACTGGTCAAAATTCCAGCCAGTGTGACTCATGCAACAATATGTTCAGTGCCCCAAATAAACAATAGAAGCTACAGAACTGAATGTCTGAGCCACTGTTCTCTTCCCATTTAACAGACCCAAAGCAACAATACCATGGATTTTTCCATTTTAATTATGTCTACATAAACTGATTTTTTTAATGTGGTTAAACTTACTTTCTAGAAAAAGTGCACCCTGAAAAACACCATTTTACCTTAAGGCAGTATTTTCTACTTATATTGTGATTATGGAGAGCAATTAGAATTGGGGAAGGGGTAACTCAAAAGCTGCATAAATCATGGCAGCCATGAGTTCTTTTCCATTGAACAATTAGTCTTGAAAACTGCAGCAAATGAAGAAAAGTGATTGCAAGTGAGCTCTTTAAACCATACTATGAAGAACTCACCAATAAAAAAATCAGGTAAATCAAATAAAATGTAAACTAATTAAACAGTCCCCCTAGTACCCCATACCAAAACATTACAGTGGAACGTTGGAAATGATACAGAGGTTATTTATGCTTATTGTGGGAATTGTAAAGTTACTTATTAGTTATCTTGAATGGTCATGTTCATATTAACAAGTAATACTATATTGGTTAAAAATGGAAGAAAGAAACGGATTGAGAATTTAGCATTTCAGTGGCCTACAGAGTAACACTCCTGGACTACTGCTATTCAGTGTGGTTGACAAAGTCTAACTATAGGGCTAATTAATTAATTATGATTCACCCTGTCCTCGAGACTCCTTTTGGGTCAATGTGTCCCATACATAAGTCAGAATGCTCTCCACTTGCTTAGATTAGTGCAATTCTAATTTTTCTTTCTTTTTCAATCTTTTTTTATTAGTTTTCAAATCAATACAAAATGGCATATAACATCAAAGTTCGTACATATCTTACAAAGAGATCTGGATATCACTCAAATCTTAGATAACCATACAATAAAAAAATAAAAATAACAAGGTCCAACGATCTCTTAGTTAATGAAAAGAGTATAAAAGAAAGGAAAGAAAAAGATTTATATATAAGTTAAAAAACAAATTGATATATATAAAAAAATTATAAACAATGTAAACTAAGCAAACAAAAATTAAAAAAAACAAAGAAAAACTGGGCCAGAACTTCTCAATAGAAACAGAGCAATATTATGTCATCAACTCCGTTCCTCTAAATAAAAAAGTTAATGAAGGGGGATCTACATCATGTGAAAATATTGGATAAATGGACTCCAAATGTCTTCAAATTTAAGCG
>JARFYF010000002.1:49613457-49629717 GCA_030265395.1 Rhina ancylostomus | reverse complement strand
TCTCTCCTGTCCAGTTCTTAACAGACCTTAAACGTAGATTGTTTCTCTTCCCCATAGATAATGCCTGACTTAGTGAGTATTCCCAACACTTTCTGTTTCTATTTCAGATTTGTTGCATTTGCAGTTTTTTTATTATGCCATCTATCTGTTGCATCTATCCAGTTGTCTCCTTTCGCCTTCATCCTAGAAATGTTTGGATTGCCAGGAACAATATGTTGCAAGATATAATCGATAAGTTGATCTAAAAGAATGTCAGCGACAAGAAATCTGCTGAAATAATGCACGTGACTTGCACCTATCATAAATGGGCAGAGTTCTAGCACAAATTCCCAGTGCTTACTTTCCATGCCAGAACGCAGTTCCTTCTACTGCTGGTGTTATCTTCTACCATGTTCATTAGCATGAGATAAAGTAAATTCTGAGCTTAATGCACTATTTATTGATTCCCAGTGAAAGCTTTTGGTTCTGGGAGCTTGTTCAGAGTCCTAAACCAAGTGCAAGAGCAAAATAAAGTTGCTGAACTATAATATGGGCAGGCATTTTTCATCTCAAATGTCATTTGGCTTTGAAGATTTCACATTTTAATGTTAGCTTAACCTGACCCAAGATAACTTAATACACTTCATTCTCACTTTGCTTCTAACAATTTGGCAGTCACAATTCAAACATAAATCTATCATAGAACATAACAGCACAGTACAGGCAATTGTTGTGCCGACATTTTATCCTGTTCTAAGATGTATCTAACCCTTCCCTCCCACATAATCCTCCATTTCTCTATCATTTATGTGGCTATCTAAGAGTCCCTTAAATGTCCCTAATGTATCTGCCCCCACAACCTCTGCCAGTAGTGTGTTCCACGCACCACTACACTCTGTGTAGCAAAAAAAAATCTTGCCTCCTGACATCCCCTGTATATCCTCCTCTAATCACCTTAAAATTATGTCCCCTCCTGTTAGCCATTTTCTCCCTGGGGGAAAAAGTCTCTGACTGTCCACTTGATCTATGCCTTTTATCATGTTGTACACCTCTATCAAGTTAATCTGGTTTTCAAGGCATGCACAGGAAACTCTCCTGCTTTTAGAAAGCCTTGCACAGGTATCTTTAACTTATGGGGGAGAGACAGGGGCAGGGATAGTGGTGGAGGAACATGTGCATATGTGGGTCATAACTACCTAATTTGTTCTTTAGGTGATTATAAGGGGCAAGGACTGTGCCCCTGCTTGACTCCCCCTTGCAAACCTTTCACTTTTTTTAGTGATGTAAAAAAATTTATAAACATGTTCCTGACATTCTATATACATCTCAGAGAAAAAAGATACCACAAGAAACACCACCAGTTGGCAGATCTATAGGCCAGCTGTCAGCTTTACTTTTCCTTCACCAGCTGAAACTTCTTCATGCTCCTAGTTTTTTTTTACTGCAGTACAATACCTCATTGTTTAATGTTGGCTTTGAATTGTCTTGAAGCAAGCCAAAGCTGTGTAACTTCAAAGAAAACCATTTTTCATAATAAAAGGTCAGAAAGTAAACTTTTTTTGAGCTCATCTCCTGAAAAACTTATTTTCATGAATGCTTTCAGAAAAAAGTGCCAGTTTATTGCATTTTGATTGTTTTTTTAACAGCACCATTAATTTATATCCTTGAAGATCTAGGTATAAATAAGTATACATTTAGGTTGTCTTTTGCTTTCATATCTGCTTAACATTTCCAGCTTTGCAGCAAATTTTAACATTTATTTCTCTTGCTTTAATAATTGTAGTATAAATTTAGTTGTTGACCATATTATTGTACATAATCAATATGAATATGTTCGTTCTTCATTTTCATGCCAAGGTGATTTAAATATATCTGCTTTTCACTGGGTGTAATAAAATATATTCTTAGATTATTTTAGCATACCTTCTAATGTGCTGGAGCTGAACTATCAGATAATAGCTGCAGAGTCCCTGCTACCAACTTCATTCAATTACAGCCAGACTCACTGTAGTGATGAACTGACTTAGTCTCCAACACTGGTACAAAACCTCACAAATTTATAGCTGGATCTACAAAGATTCAAAAGAAGCAAGATTTTAATTGTGCATCAAAAGTGATTTAGTGACTGCACTGTACCACTCAAAATAATGGGCATGTGACTAATTATCTTGTCCTTGACCAGCTGACTGTTAAATGCATCACAATTTTTTCTCTTTTCCACTTTGTGTTGGCAAGTCCCACATTCTAATCACTTTTTGATTAAGACTATTTCTCCTGAGCTCCTAATTAGATTTATTAGCAAATTTATTATATTTAGCTTCTCAAAATCACATTTCTCTACCACTGCCATTACAGAAATTAAATGAACAGCATGAAGTTACTTTATCAGACAGTAGGTACAAACTTAGTGCATAAAGCTGGGCTTGTTTGGTTTGTAGAAGGGAGCAAGTCTCGAGGCTGTTCAAGATCTGTGCTTGTTTAATTGTAATAAGACTAGGGATGGGTTTTTAGTTGTCAGAGTTTCTTAGTAGGAGTATCTGTGAGATCCAAGATGTCAATTGTTTTCACATTTAGTGACATTAAAAGTCTTGCAAGTGCTTACAGTGGTCTGTCAGCCAAAAGAGTTCAAGGTGGGGACCAATGACAAATGATCAGGCACTATGGCTGGGAGCCTGCTGGAACCAACAATCACATACCCCAGTCTGCAGAAAGAGGCTGCCGTATTCAGCTGTGTAAGGAAGAAATTGTTTGGCTGCCTCTGTATAATGTTGAAAGAGAATCTTTGGCCATGTTCTAGCTCTGCAAAATTCCACAGAGTCCTATTAATGTCCATGAAGGTAGGTAGATCCCTCAGAATTTTGGATCTGAGTCCTTCCAATCAGGGAACAGTGATGTTCCACAGAGCACCATGAGGACTAGGGTTATGCATTCTGCCTGCACAATGTGCTTTCATAACCAGAACTCTTAAATCAGAGCTTCTCAGTTGGAACTGCTGTTGGAAGGCTGAGGGATTGTGTATATCAGTTGGGACATCATGTTGCATTTGTACAAAACACTGATCAGGTTGCACTTGGAGTATTGTGTATTATTCTTGTTGCCACAAAAGAAGAATGTAGTAGCAACAGAGAGGGCATCGAAGTGATTCAGCAGGATGTTACGTGGAATGTAGGACTGTAGTTATCAGGAGAGATTGGGACAGCCTGAGGTGATTCTTGCTGGAACACGGAGGCTGAGGGGTGACCTTTATAGAGTTGTATAAAGTTATGAGGAGCATAGATAGGACAGAGTCAGAATCTATTTTCTCAGGGAAGGGGCATCCAGAACTAGAGGGCACGGGTTTAAGGTGAGGGGAAGAAACCCAAGGAGATCTGAAGTATAAGCTCTTTCACATAGAGGGTGGTGAATATCTGGAATGAGCTGCCAGAGGAGGAGGTGGAGGCAAATACAATTACAGCATTTAAAGGGCATTTGGACAGAGACTGGATGGGAAAGGCATAGCGAGGTATGGGCCTAATGCAGGCAAATGGAACTACTGTAGATAGGCATTACAGTTGGTATGGATAAAGTAGGCCGAAAGGGCCGTCTTCAGTGCTGTACATTTCTGATTCTATGATACAAAGGTGAAAGGTGCACGTTCAGCACCTGATGCTACAGACAGATAATATCAATTGGGTGTGATAAAGTCAATACAGATGGAGTAGGTGAGAATGCACGTGGGAAGATCTGTCTCTACAGATTTACGGAATTGCTGTATAGGCTGAATCAAGGACAAATCAAGCTAGATCCTTTGGGAGAGCTCAGCTTTGCGGTGTGGAGGCATTGCCAAAGATCCTGTGAAAGATGAATAACAGGAATGAACTTATTAATGTCAGATCAATGTACCTTGGTCAATGTGTGACAGAACAAACTGAATACAGTAATTTCAGAAAAGCTTTGCTGATGGTCTAGAAAGAGAAAGCTGGAAGAGGTGACCAGGGTGGGAGCAGGAAAGAGGGAAGCTCCATCGTCTACTGTGAGCCAAACTGAGGGTCAGAATGCAAGGTGGTGTGAAAGCAGAGGGACCAAGAAGGAGAGCTTTAAGAAGCAACTAAAATGGAGACAGTTGTAATTGAGTTCATTGTATCAATGCATCAAATATAATGTATGATTGTAATTTCTGTAGCCATTTGATGAAACTTAAGATAGAATACAGTAAGTCTAATGTGGAAAGTTTAGTACATATAGGTGACACTAAGAAATTGGTGCCCAGAGTAACTAATGCAATGTACAAAGTTATGAAGACAATTATTTTTGGGTAGAATAAGTTGAGACCAAATGTTTAAGACTTATCTAGGGAAGTGATTCACTGGAATCTCTAGCACCTGGAGAGGATAATTCAGGAATAGGAAATACTGGTTGCAGCAACAAAGTAAGTGAACAAGGGGACTGAGTGAATTCACTATTACCTGCCTTTATAACTGAGTGTTAATAGTTTACGAGTTGCATGACTTCATGTGTATGAGTTCATTTTGTTTTTAAAGGAGAAACAATGTTTGATGGTGACTCTATTGTAGCAGAGACTGCAGTTTAGTTGAGAACTATTGCATTCAATACATGTCCTGTTTATTGTTCCTCTTTTATATCTGATTGCCTATGCTTGCAACAACCAATATTATCTCCAAGAACCTCAATGTTTAATTCATATTGACTTGATTAAGAGTTTCCATTGCCTCATTCCTTTCTATTTCCTGATCTTCTCCAGCTGTACAACCACTACCATAACACTTATGATTCTGGCCAGATATGTACCTTTACCCAGATCTTCCTATTACCCCCTCTCCCTTTTCTCTTCTCCCCCCTCCCCCCACAGTCACTCCCACATCAATTTATGCCTCTGGCCATCAAGGACCCTTTCTCTTTAATATCCACTCTTCTGTCATTCTTTAGAATCCTCTGAGGTGAATGGCATTAGGCATGTGAAATTGCATGTGGCCCAACCTTGGCTTAGAGCAACTCCATGCCATGGGGGCTCACTTGTAAATTTCTATTATCTATATAATTTGCTATTGTTGATTACAGACCCACCTTTGTACAATCATATATGAGTAGATTTGACACACTGTAAGTAGATGGTATTTAATGTCATTGATAAGTGCCCCAAATTGAACTTTTGCTCAAAGCCCCTGTCAGACATATTCCTTTCCCCATCCCTGTATCAAGGCCCTTTCCTGCAGCATTCGGCCCCTTTGCCTCTCATCTCCATCTTTTACCTCAAGTCCATTTTAATTCTTTTTAAATTACACCTTGTTGAAACACTTTGAGAGCACCAATTGTTAAAATGAGCCATATAGATAAATGATTGGAAACTTCATGGGAGACCGTATCTAAAACTGTAAAATTGAGCAAAGTAATCTTCAGTTCAGATATTATTCTGTGCAATGTTACCATGTGGATACCTATTAAGGAAGTGTAATCCTGCACCCCTGCCTCAATACAAATTTTAGTTTAATTACAAATAGTTAATGTGCTTGTATTAAATTTCTTTCTCAAACATTTCACCAGAAGTGATACATTATGTTTTATTTTGTTTAATAATGCAAAATTGTTTGTATACAATGTAGACAATAAAATCAAATCAGTAGTTGATTAATGTTTTTCTTTGACATACACTAAACTCACAATAAGGAAGATAGCATTTTCAAAGATATAATCAAATGGGAGGGATATTTTGTTTGCTTCTTCATTAGGAACAAGCTTAACCTGTGAAGTTGGGTTGGTCTTAAAGTGAATTTCATTGCAGTATATTAGGATATGTACCAATTATCTTGTTTGTGTAACTTAAATCTTTTACCAGCAGTAATAATTATACTTGAATGGATAAATCATTTAAAATTTGTGGCTGACCTAAATTTTACATGAACATAACTTACTAGAGTACTTCCATCAAGACAATAATAAATAAAAAAGGAAGTAATTTTAATACCATGTAACTAGTCAACAGCTGTGAAGGAGGATAAATTTCAAATGGTGCTGTGCTATTTATGCAGCTGGTTTGACATCTGCCAGGGACTTTCGCTCATTGTCTATTCTAAACACTAGGTTAAACTTACATCCAAAATGCTACTATGGAAATACAAGAACAGAACAATGTCATAAACAGATCAGGCTTATTGAACAACAGTGTGTTGCTGAAATATTTGACTTTTCTGGTAATCCCATCTGCTGAGAAGCTTGTGCAATACCTGCACAAACACTTCCAGGACATCCCAATGAACAGAAGATTAAGTTCTGCCTGCTGCATTCCCCTGAGAGGCAAACAACACTTGCTGCTTGTCAGTGCATGATAGTTGCAGATAGGATGAGGTGGTGTAAATTACTGCTGCTATGAAATCAGCCAAAGAAAAACTTGCTTTCACACTTTCAAACCTCAAGCACTAGAACAGTATGTAACACCTATTTACATTCTGTTTTAAACCTATTTATACCTTTGCTATAAAAGATTGTTCATCCCTTAAAAGGGAAATCAATCATTTAACAACATTAAAATCAATGCTCTGACTAATAATGGATGTAGTCATAGGGGAAGAATTCATCAATGAGTTGATCGTATCAGCATTTAAACAAGAATGCACAAATACTTTGCAACTAATATCGGTATATTTATTAACATGATACTGTAAAATGGAATAAAAAAATTAAGTAATTTCACTGGTAATGATTTTCCATAACAAGAGAGGGAAATCCATTTCTCCCAGACTACAATCAAAATCACTAACCAGCTTATGAAATCATAACCACAACCAGGAATAGAAATGAACTGTCACTAATATTATAATACTTCAAATATTTGTGTACTTCCTGTCTGCATAGTTGGACTTCCCCCTCATAAGATTTTCTTCATTTTCCTATTATGTATATTTTGATCCAAACTTATTTTTTGTATAAACTTGTCACTGATTCCACAGAGGTGAATAGGTTCACAACAATTGCTTAAATGGTGTTCTGGAAGTTTCCAATCTGTAGCTTTTTTCTCATTAATAGAAATATCAGTGATTTGTATTAAGGATTTAAGAAACTTGACATTCAGTTACATATTTACATGAAGTTTCAGACAATAAACAAAAGTTCCCAGGATACATCCACATGAATTTTTTTTAATTTAGGGGCATTGAACTCTTTAAAATTTTGTTTAAATTCAATATTAGAATTGTAATCAGAGAAGAAAATATAACTTTTCTGAGCAATTATCTTACAACACATGTTAATATTTATCAGTGTGCCAAACTTTTGCTTGGACATACCTTACAGAACCTCCATTGTCACTGTAGTACATGGCAGCAGTAAGGTCCATTATCTCCTCAAACTAGGGAGGATTACATTAGGAAACAGCAGATGATCATGAGTTCCCACATCAGAAGAAGGTTGTACAGGAACAGGAAGAAATTGATTAAAAATTCTCCATCATGGAGGCATAATTTCAATTAATGGACTGTCAAAGAGCAAAAAAAAATCCTTGTGCCACTCTCCATCCAAACATCTCATCTGCCTCAATTTACCTCAATAATATGAAATATCATCAATTGTCTACTAAATTAATTACATGCAGCCATAGGTTGCCTGAGCTCTAAGTGACTGATTCATTTTAGTTTTGTTTAAATATATGGAAATATTATCAGTATTTTCTAAGACTAGTACCCTCCCCCAGGCCAATTGCTTGTGTTTAAATTCATACTAACTCTCAATATTAAGTTCTTCAAGATGCTCATTGTGTGATAGGAGCTTGAGAGGTGAGTGGATAGGTCATTTCTGCTGGAGCCATTGGGAATGAGATTGACACTTAATGAAAATAGCTGTTATTCCTGATGGATCAATTCTGGTGTCTTTTCAAAAAAAGTCTCCTTTAATGTTGATCATGAAATAACCAGATTGTCATTAAAGACACACATAGTTCACTAATGAGCTTCAGAGAAAGTATACCCAGTTTGATCTAGTGACTCCAGAATGCAGCCTCTCTCTCCCAGCCCCCACCTTTCTACCAATGTAGTTGATTCTTGACTGTCCCCTGAAGTGTCATGGCAAACCACTCAGTTCTGGGAAATCAGGACAATAAATGCTAGCTTGTCAAAGGCATACACCTCTTGGAAAGGAATATTTAAAAATTATCAGTGCAGCTTCTTATCCACTTTCAATTAGTGAAACAGTGGGGTATGGAGTGAATGGGGAAGGATCTGCCTATGAGTAAATGGAAGGTGGCAAATTGCAGTTGGGACTGGAGAAGTGATTTTAAAGCCCAAAACAGCAAGAGATCTGCAGGAGGACAGAAGGAATGCTCAATGGACATTCTCAACAGCCTCCTTGAAAAAAGGGGAACATGAGGATCTGTAGTTTTTGATTGATCAAAATGGAGAAGGAGAGTATGGTAGACTCTGAAAGCCTCAAGTCTCTTAAACAGGAGCACTTGAAAAGGGCTTCCTAGCAACCCACTCACCTGCCATGGCAAGAACCTCTTGCCCCATTTGTGTCAGAGGCTGGTGATCCTACAAATGTACTAGCAGGCACCACAGAACCCCTGGTGGGACGGAAGCAAGCCATTCTCAACTGCCAAGGAGAATGGTGTTCCCACAAAGGTGTTAAGTATGGAATATCAATGTCCTGACACAAATGTACAATCAAGAAGGTTTGTGGTGTGGAATGGAAGTTGGGGTTGACATCAGTGCTCTTATCCTTTTGGAATGTTAGAGGTTAAGCAATGGAATCAATTCAAAGAAACCTTGGCAGGTTGCGATAGTGATTCCTCCAGAACACTAGATTTCAGACAAAGCAGCCACACTGTATCCAGAGTGACAGGATGGATGAATGATCTTAAGGCTTGGAAGCTGAGAGAGACCCATGATCCTGACCTCTGCAGGCAAAGCCATCAAAGTATCTGTGGGAGGTTGCAATTGAGATTGCAGGAGGTCACAGATCTTAGGGCAAATAATGCAGTCTGAGCAATGGCCTTTGAAATAGCACAGTTTCATGTGAAAGTAGGGGAATAAAACATGACTGTTCTATAACTAAATAAGACCTGTTATTTTTCAGACCAGTGTTCAAAATCTCATTGGAGACACTTCTATGTTGCAATACTGTTTGGGGGGTGTTTTTATGTTGAAAGAAAGGTTTCCAATCAAAGAAAATTCTATTGAAAACTCTCAAATTGGATTTCCCAAAGGGAGCAAAGTTACCCAGGAATGAGGGTGAAATTTCTCAAGCTCTTAAGTTATGCTGATTTTCAACTGCACAGCATTATTCTTTTGGGAGTTGTGTGAAGAAATTTCCAGCTGAGAGAAACATTATCCAATCAATAAGCACTCAGGAGATGAGGAATTTAGCCAACAGGGTGATCTTTGTTGTACTCTGAGGACTCCTTAGAAATGTTCCAGCAAGCTCCATTTATTGGACCCAAATCTGCTGGTTATGAACCCCCCTCTGAAATAATTCAAGTAGATTGCAGGATATCTCTCCAAGCCTTTGTCCTATATTGTTTGAGCCCTCCAGCTGTTTTGCACATTTATTTTGATGCCCACAGTTTAGCAGCCACCATGATCTAAATTTGGTATTAAATCTACTTTTAATTCTTATGAAGTAGTAACTTGCTTGATATATTTACTCTAGCTATAGTTACTTGTAGTTTAGTAGTCAGGGATTTACAAGGCACTGAAGGTACCATGACAATATTTTCATCTGCAGACTGTCTCCATTAATGCTTCTGCTTGTTCACATCAATTTGTCTGCTGCTGGATTATTATATTCTTTTAAGCAGAGAGATGTAGAAAAGGATAAAAATAATGTTTTTCAAGAACCCTGAAAGAGGGCGTTTCTCTTAAAATCTGGTTTTAAAATCTCAGGAATGTTCTAATGGGATGGCTTCCTTCTCAGCACTGCAGGATTTCATACCGGAGTGGCAGATTGTTTGTTTGCACAGTAAACAAAGTCCTGAATCAGTACGAGAAGATTCCGAAGACAACCAAATAAAGTGTATGTTTGGAAAAAGAAAGGAGTTCACTAAGTATAAGCTTTGTAACAGGAACATAGCTGGTGTAGAAAGACTACAAGGTTGCCAAGAGGTAAAATAAGGAATAAAAGAATTACTTACTTGAAGGTGGTAAAGGTCTAATGAACCATAACATTTATATGTAAAAGGAAATAGTAATTTCTGGGAATTTCACTCGTGCTTATAGTTTTACTGGTAGAAATGGCCATTTTCCCCCTCCTGCTGATTGTTATTTATATCCACATTTATTTTCAGAAGACTTTGAGACATATGTTCCATTTTTCAAAGAAGAAAATCACAGTCCAAAAATGACCCATGCTGAGATGCAAAATCACATTGTAGCATGCTCTAAGTGTGTAACTATTTTATTACATAGAGCAATTTTGAATAGCTTTTCTGAATTTTTATCATCTTTGTGCAAAGATGTAACCATAGAGTTGATATATAAACGTCCTATGAGTTGTGGTCCAATACACATAGCATACAAGAAGTAAATACTTCTTGAAAGAAAATGATTTTTCTGTACCACAAAGTGCACTTAAAAGCATTTTGTACATAAGTTGCACAACAAAGTTTGCTTATTCAGGTTGCCTCCAAGGATTAAAAAGCCCATAGATTTCTGAGGGAGGAGAGGTTTTGTGGTATGCAGTTATGTTTGTTTTGTAAATATTTGCACCTCTGCTGCATATGTCATGTTTTGGTAAAGCAAACTTCCACATTAAGCAATATGATGGTGAAATAGCCTCTACTTCTAGAATGCTATGTCATAGAATAGATAATGGTATTGGAAATGTATGTTTCACCACTGATTCTCAAACTTCAAGAGTTGTGCAAAGGAGAATTCAGATAGTCCTCACAGGGAAGATGGAGGAATTGATTGTCACCTGCCCTGCACAAGCTCTCTTTCAGCCTGGAATTAGACCTGTTGAGCATTTTCAAGAAATCTGAGTGCTCAATGATCCATGGTCTTCCCATCACAATTACCAAGTGGGAAGCCAGCACTCTAGCTCACATAGGCTGCAGCATACCTGACTGTTCATTCACTACTTAGTACTGGTTGGCACCAGGCTTTGTGGTATTGAACCAATGATCTTCCAAAGGCAGTGCACATAATGGCCATGAAAATATCTTCTGTGAACTTTTCCTTGTGGACTGAAGGAATAAGGATACTGCCAGAATATTTGCCTACCTTTCATTTTTTTTTGCACACTGTTCTTTGGAACTAATTGACTTATAACAGCTCCCCAATCCCACATTCTAAACTGTCTTCCTTTAACCCCATGATTTGTGAATTTATTCCTTGCATGCATTGACCACTTGGCAGCTTATCAAACCAGTATGATTCATGTATCAGGAAAAATGGTTCGGGTCTCACGAGTTGGTATCAGACAGCCAGTTCAGTCACACCATGTGCCATAGTTTGTTGGCGATATGTATTGATAACAGTGTGGTGAGGTGAACAGGGCATTGAAACCTTGCTGACTGATGGAACCATTAGATGACTCCCTTAGCAAGTGGAATTGAGGAGTTTCAATGGTTAGCTTAAGTTCTGAAGGTGATGGCAGAAGCTTCTGACAACTTAAGTAAATTATCTTTATTGAAACCATCAAATGATATGCTTATGGATCATAAATACATGAATAAGATGACATCATGTCCAGCTTTCTGATTTTTTTAAAATTCTAAAATTCAGGAATTGATGCAGCTGCTGTATATATTCAAAAGCTTTGTTTGATGTTCTTCCCAAATGCTTGACAAACCATTCATTGCTTTGCTGGCCATCCACTAGGCTGTGTTTTCTCAATCAGCTACATTCATTTCCAGCAAAGCACTTCTCAATCTGTGCTCTGTTTCCTTTCAGTTCTATGATTTAGCTGCATCCCATAATGTTTTTTGTCACTGAGAGACTGTCTTCTTCCCTTTTCCCCCATGCCACCCACTGCCCCCCGATGAACTTGCAACCTGCTGTGCTTTATGTTGTTGAAACCTTTGTTAACTAGTTTCAAACTGGAAAGTCATTGGAAACATAAATTATCTCATTAGTAGTGTGTTCAGGCCCAAGGTTTCTGCAGTGAGTTTAATTTCAATTGACCAGGCTTATACAGAATCTCCTTGATACTCATGAGGAGGTTGACAACACATTCCAATCTTGCAAGACCAATGGTGGTCCAGCATATGAGTTGCTACCCATGGTATGCCTCTTAATCATTAGTAATGGCATACATTATAAACGTAGTGTTATTTGTGCCGCAATTTCTAGGCCAACATCTTGTCAACGTGTACTCTCAGTTTACTTAACATTTTTAAACTCGTATACTGGGGTTAAAAAAATACACATTACTTTTAAGTTTTAAGACATTGTATTTCCTTCCAGAATAACAGTTCCCTCTGTCCAATGAATTACTGGACATACCTGTTTCTCAAAATCTGTTTCCCAGTCCATAGCCATTGAAACATTTCCAGCTGGAGTGAAAGTAAATACATTTCTGTTTAATGTAGCATTCAAGAAAGCACATCAATGAGTCTCTAGTGTGGGTGCCAGTTTTCATAAACTGTTTTTTTAATTTAAAACTTTTATTGAAAGAAATAGTTTGTATTGCTGTGATGTCTTCCTGTGAAACACTTCCATAAATTAACATAGGGTAGAAATTTGGCCTCATAAGCATGTGATGGCAAAAACACTTTTGTTTTAGGGACCAACATTCAACATCTAAGGACTCTTGACCAACTTCCAACCTAATAACTGGATTGTCATTTTTATTTTGTATCATGAAGGAAACAGCAAGCTATAGCAAAGCACAAGAATTTCTATCTGGCTCTTTTATGCAGAATTACAGGTTGGCTTCAGTGTGCAGTCGGCTCATTCCTGACTTCTGGGCCTATGCATTGTAAAGTGATGGTAAGGAACAAGCTGATGGGCAGATGCCAGTGTACCCATCCCCTTAAATTTACTTCAGTGTTGGCTGCCATATGTAGTACAACTCCACTCACTTGAATGGGAGTGCCAACCTTGATTGAATACATCACATGTTTTCTTCATTTTAGTTGATCTTTATGTTGTAATTTGTAATACTTAAATGCATTTTTAGTAATTGTATTTATTTTTTATTCATTTAAAGCCATTTGAATATTTCTGATCAGAAATGTTTAAAAATTAGTTAAAGGCTTTTACCAGCCTCAGCCTACCTTTCACAGATGATTGGATACATGGAGTCTTACAAAATAAGTGGAAGAAGCACACTGTGGTTGGGTGCAAGCACAATTTGGCCCAATGTGTGACATGTGCTTTGTCATCTCTTCAGGTTCAGCAGATTCAGATTTGTTTCTTTACTGTTTTGCAAACCAGTATATTTGGATGTTAATGCTATATTCCATCTTGTTTATTAATTGTTTCTCTGTACTTTCTTAACATTGCCTTTTCTGGTGTTCCTACTTCTTTTAGTTAATGTGAGCCATCCAGGTTTTGTGCATCTGATGAATTAGTGATACCATTTGAAATAGACTCGAAGCAATGGCATTATTGGAAACTGTATCTTGATTGAAAACACAATTTTAACACCTTTAGCCATTTGTTTAACATTCTCAAATCCATTTCGCTGAGAATTAAAGGATGTTTGTCAGAAATTCAATCTCATAATTCTGCTTTTCAATGTGGCACAATTGAAACTGAATTTCATTTTTCAGGATCGAATTATGGATCAGCCAGGATTAGAGTCATAGTCACACAGCAAAGAAACAGGCCCTTCAGCCCACCATATCAATGCTGCCCATCAAGCATCTATCTACCCTACTCCTGCAACCAAACTCATTTTACTCTTCCCATGTTCCCACTAATTCCCACCAGATTCTGCCACTCACCTGCATACTAGGTACTATTTACAGTGTCTAGTTAACCTACAAATCTGCATGTCTTTGGGATATGGGGAAAAAAACTGAAGCTACCAGAGGAAACCTACACAGATACTGGAGATCAGAATTGAACCCAGGTCACTGGAACTGAGGCACCACTTCTACTGGCTTCACCATTAGGCCACCCTAAATATGCTAATGTCTTTAAAGAGCAAAACTGGGGTTGGGATATTGACAAAACTGTCAAAGGAGTTTCCAGGCCAAGGCTGCTTCATGGTGTTGGTCAAGGCAGGCTGAGAATAAAAGTCTTATCTCAGCACTCCAGGATAGTTTAGACCAACAAGGTAGGTCCTCTGCACCCAGTTTAAGTAAGCTCAAGAGAGCACCAATTATGGGTAGCAATTCTGTGTGATTGGTCTGTTCCAATGAAATCCAGCTAAATCAGAGAATTTGTAATATAGGCTGTTTACCATTTCTGAAATCCAATGTCATTAGAGGAGAGTGGCACATTTAGCTATTGAATATTCATCTTGTAAACCAGGTTACAAAAACAGTACATAAGCAGATTAATCTTCATTTACAAAATTCAATTAGTTGCTGGTCAGCAAAATACAGGGAAATATTAAAAATATAGAGTACATGCATATTACTTTTCAACCATATCTTTTCAACCTGATTCATTGATTTCCAGATAAACTTTTTGTTTATTTTTTCTCTTTTAACAATTTCCTTGTGTATGTGTTTTGAGTCTGCAGGGACAGATTAAGTGAAATTTGTCAGTGGTCAATAGATATATCTTCCCATTAGGGCAAGATAAACTACATTTTTTTTTGTGAAACAGTTCCAAATTGTTACTATTTTTATGGCTTACATTTTTATGCCAAAATGAACCAGACAGCATTGATGGAAAGCAGACAATCATTAGCAGTGACGAAGAATCCATGTTCAGAATAAACCATTGTTAATGGCCAGACTCACCAGATGGAATCCCTTGTATGTGTATTCAAGCCACAGTCCATACAGTATAGACGCAGATGTCAAAATGCACCATGATAGTTACATTCTCATTCAGTTTTCTCTAAAGTAAGAAAATCTCTGTAAAGTCTGCATGTGGTTAGCATGCCTTTGTAGTTACTATTCACTTGGATAAACTTCTAGTGACTCACACTGACAACAATGAGCAGTGATTAGAAAATTCCATTCTTCCCGATCCTTTTAAAAACATACCACTCTGAAGAACAGATGATATCATTGTGCAGGCATGTCTGATAGTCATTATGGCAGTAACCTGATAGTGGGAGCTGTGGGAATTGTTAAACAGAAGATCTCACATGTTCATATTGGCCATGAACTTGCAGTGAGAAATAATAGTTTCTGTGCTCACCATTATAATGGCAGTAGCTTCTGGAATACCCATATCCACAGTTAGACACTATAATCCAGAAAATGTTGTCAGTGATTTCCTTGTTCCTTCACAGAATACACTCGGTGTATATTTCTCCAGTGTGACCTGCACAAATTGGTTGATTACAGCCTTATGACCTAGAAATTCTATTGCACAGCACATAATTTTTGTGTTCCATGATTGAATTATGTTGAAAATTAATCACTAAACATGATTGAATACTTGGTTTGTAAACAGCACATTTTCAGAGTTTGTTCCTGGCTTCCCATGAGCGAAGAGTGCCTAACAAAGAGGCCTGCTCAGCAATATCAAGCAGCATGTAACACAAATTTTGACACCATTTATACAAAGTCCTTATGCACGTACCAAGGCCCTAAATAAAATGGCAGGTCATTCATACTGAAGTGGCATTAACTGTAGGGTTGATGTATTTATTGGAATTAGATGAAAGGGCCTGACCTTGCCTCATCAGCAACATGGAGTACAAGGCACCTATGGTTTTCCTTGTAGGGTTATCCTTTAGGTTGTGTTTTCCTGCCCCAATGCTCATCATTTCCCAACTCTACAGACAGTCCCACCCTAACTCTCACCCCATTTGCCCTATACCTTCTACATCCTCATTCCACCAATATCCCAACCCTCCAAAAACTGCAAACTAGCTGACTTCCTCTGTAGCTCCACAATGCCAGAGCTAGTGCAGGAAAGATTTTTGTGTGCACAATGTGTGCAGGGGCTGTTTTACTACTTGAGCTTCAAGTAAGATTGAATTTTGCTAGGACTCCTTATTTTGTTCTCTATTCAGAAATCTGGCTTTACTTCTCAACTTGTTTCTTTTTATTCTCTTCTATCTCTAACTAACAGTTTAAGTAATTGTTACCTTGACTTAATAATGAACTTAAAAATTTCAAGTCCCAAAGGCTGCAACATGTTCAGATGAGGTTGTGGCGACTTACCTTTCATGAACCGGCTCCCATGATTGCGAGCGTCGTCGGAGGCCCCGACACAAGATGGCGCG
>JARFYF010000002.1:49530205-49541880 GCA_030265395.1 Rhina ancylostomus | reverse complement strand
GGAAGGAGAGTTTCGGGGTTAGGATGGTCCTCCTTGGTAGGGTATTGCCAAGAGAGTATCAGGCTTCCCATTCCTGGACCCAGGACGATACGTTAGCATAAACTGGAACCTGCCAAAGAATAGCGTCCACCATGCTTGACAGGAATTCAGGCATTTCACAGTCCATATATATTCCAGGTCTTTATGATCTGTCCACACGACAAATGGATGTTCCACTCCCTCTTGCCAGTACCTTCACTCCTCTAATGCCAGCTGGACTGCTAGGAACTCCCAGTTCCCCACATCATAGTTGCATTCAGCAGGGGACAACAGGTGAGAAAAAAAAAGGCACAGGGGTGCAGTCTCTGATCCAAGCTAGAGTATTGAGAGAGGACCATTCCCACGTCAGAGTCAGAGGTGTCAATCTCCACAATGAATTAGCAGGAGGGGTCTGGTTGGACCAGAATGGGAGAGGAATCCTTACACAAGCTGGATCTTCAGAAAGGAATAGACAGGACTGCTCTAGCATAGACCAGCTAGGAGCCAAAGGTTGACCAATACTCTAGCAACTAGTGCTAGAGAAACACAGGTACTTATGCTAGGCCCCGATGGGGCTCAGGTGTGTGTCATTAAGTAATCAGTCCAGCATGGAATCCATGTGCTGTCCAACAAGGCATTAAAGGAGCCAAATTGAGGGCCAGTACCCAGAACCATGACACAATATTCAGTCAGGTCTGTTAATGGGTGAGCAGCACTTCCACCTGTTTTGAGAAAGAACCCTCTCAATTATGAAAATGTTAGTTTTACTCTGGTGGCAGTTTTCAGTATGAAATGGCAGAGTGTGCTGCCCACTTATAGCTGGCACAGTGTGGCATGATCCAAAGAATATACTTGTAGAGCCAGACAATATGGGGGTTGTTCTCCTTCTGAGTCCAGAAACACCTCTGGCCAAAGGGTAATTCATCAGAGATCTGCCACTTTCCTTCCCTCCCACCAGTCAATTGAATATGGTACCACAGCCACAGATTTCTCACCTTTGCATTACAGGCCTTCTGGCATTATTGAAACAAGACCAGATCACTAAAGGAGGAGTGAAGTCTCTCCATTGATTGTGCACCAATTCTTTATGGATGCCAAATTTCACTTCAAGGTGAACCAGAAGTACCTCGAAATAGAATCCATTTTTAAATCTAAAGGAATGAAACTTGAGAAGTATGCAATGTAACTGTTACATCGTCATTGTTTTGGTGATACAAACCAGTTTGAGATGTGCAAAAGCATAATGTTTGAAAATTATTTCTTAGGATGTGGTGTCATCAGTATGCCCAACATGTTGTTGTGTATCCTTGAATGAGCAGCCATTTCAGAAGGCAGCTCCATCCATCATGTGGCTCCGGGTCTAGGGTCACACATAAGTCAGGCCCAAGTATGACATCAGATTCCCTGCCTAAGGGGTCACAACTGATGGGATTTTATGATAATCTGTTGGATGTATGTTCACCATCACTGATAACAGATTTAACTAACTGAACTTCAATTTCCCCAACTGCTGACATGGGATTTGAAATCATATCTCTGGGTTGTCAGGGCTGACCCTCGAATACCAGCTCAGTAATGTAACCATGAGGTAATAGATCCCCTCTGTCTTACATCAGTTGTAATTCGCAGAGACCACAGCCTTATCTTCAGATTGATGCCAATCTGTGTTTCATTTCCTTCAATTAGAACATAACAATATACATAGAACATTACATAGAGACAAATTTATTTATATTACTCAGTAAATCCATTAGTGAGTGTATTAGCTGAGGGAATTGGTTTGCTTGAAGACTGGGGGCAGTGGCTGTCTCAGCCAAAAGGCCTCTCCACCCTCTTTCCCGTCCCTTCCCCTCCATCTGAAGTACAGCACAACACAGTTCACTCCAACACCATAAGTGAAGAACTTTAATTCCAAGTAGCACAACTTGTCACATTCTCCCACTTGCTCTGAGTAACTCAACGTATATTTCCCAAGAAACAAAACACATGCATAAAACCATACTTTGTATCATCTGTGTATTATTTGTTTACGTTTCTGAGTTGATTGCCCTCTGCTGGCAGTACCTAGAATTGAATCCTAGTACAAAGTACTGAACATTTCATACATTTGTAGGTAAATATCAAATAGCCTGAGAACTACTCTGCAGACAAATCCTGAGACGTCACTTTATGTTAGTTGAAGGTGCAGGTTTCTATGATCAAGGAGTGTCAATTATGTCCTGTTGAATAGCCCTTAGGCAAGGTGAAATAGGAGAAGGTCATTTCAGCCATCTAACTCATTCAATTAAGTCCAAGTTACAGATCATTGATGTGAATAAAAGTTCCCTTTTTTCACTGTAGTTGTCTCTCTAATCATTTTTCTAGTTACCTACCTGGTAAAGTAGTACTGAGCACATTTTTGTATCACTTCTTTACCTGTTGCAATAAAGCTCTCAATATCTCTGGGTGAAGAATTTAAGGAACATTACGCAGTAATAATGAAGGAACTAAGAATTAGTCCAATTCAGGATGATACGCAATGTGAAGAACTGTCAGGTGATGTTTATATCGTATTCCTTGCATCTTGAGATTAGCTAAGCATGGATATTATGCTGCAACTGTACACAGCTATGGTTAGATCATATCCAGTGGGCTGTTATTCTGGGCACCATGCATTATGAAGGATATATCACCCATGGAAGAAATACTGTGTGGATTTACCAGAATGATACTGAATTCCAAGGCTTAAATAACCAGGAGGGATTGCACAAATCATGATTGTACTCACTGAAACTGTGGTATTTATCAAGATATTAAGGAAACTGTTTGAGGGAAATTACTTCTATGCAGATGGCCAGTTTAGGCCAACAGGTCATGGCCTAAAATTTAGTGTTAGGCCATTTGCAAGTGAAATTAGGAAATTCTTCTCCACACACAAGGTTGGTGAAGTTTGGAATTGCCTTTACAAATGGTAATAGTTACTAACTAAATTGGTAAATTTAAATATGAACTTGATAGGGTTTTGTTAAATAAAGGTATGAAGGGATTATGGTGCAAGGGCAGATGTATGGAGTTAGGTCACACTTTATCAGTGATCTCCCAGAGTGGTGGGAAGGGCTTCAGGATCAAATGCCCAGATTCTCCTCCCATGCTGTTCCTTTCCTACTCTTGCTTTTGCCATTCTAAATGGCAGCTTGTTTAAGGCCGGGTTATTGTCAGAGTTATTCCTTTCTATAATGGAGGTGGCATTTGCCCATCAATTTTTTGGCACAAATGTTACCTGTCAATTATCACAAAAAGGTCCAGAGACGTTTAAGTTTTCCCAAATCTTGAAATAATGCCTGTATATTCTTAGCTGTAGTACCATCACAAATAACTTAATAACCTTACTTAGCTGGTTATGATGGCTATTTCAAAAGTAAGTTATGCTTCTCCTCACCATGAAGTATGCATTGTACCTGAGGCAAAATTAATCTCATTCTCACTTAGAATTTACACTTCCTGGAGTATAATTGCACTAAATGTCTGCAGTCTGTCTGCAATAAGTTTATAACTTTGATATATAAATGGTTGACAATCTGGTCAATGTTTTGGTATCATTAAGATATTAAATCCTATTTTTGTACCAGCTGCTAGAACTGCTAATCTGTGAAGCTCTGATTTCAATTTGGATCTCATGTACTATACATAACCAGTCTGATTGCAAATATTCCTTAAATTCAAGGCAAAACACATACAGACTAGTAATATCCAGGGGGCTTTTCTAGCTATTTGACAGTTCTGCCTTCTGGTTGTCAGACACCCAAACATAGTCAGCTGTACTTTATTCTTAAAGGTTTGTACAGGTGTGTTTTTGGTCTGAGGCAGAAAGCCCTACTACAGGAAATTGGCACCACCTCTTAAAACCAGCAAGTCAGTACTATAAAGGGGATATCAAACAATACCTATGACAACCAACACTTCCAGTTTATGGCAGCACATTAATCACTCCAAGGCCCCACGTTCCACCCTTCTGCCAACATACATTATGATGCACATGAAAAAGAAGAATAATCACCTTCAATAAAGTCTGCTATGTAACCAATCAGTACAAGTTTCATCTTAATTGTATTGGACCAGATTTCCAGTCAATCCGTTCATAAATATACAATTATCTTTTAATTATTTTAAGATTGGGTGTCTTGAAAATTAATTTTTTTAGCAAAGACTCATTATTACAAGATGATTTAAAATGAGATGTGTGGATTTGATAAATTAATTATTCCTTTATAAAAATAAATCACCATGTTTTCTCATCTCAGCATTTTACCATGTATTTCATATGCCCTTCATGTGCTCAGAAAACTTAAAAACGTTTCAGAGCCAATTAAGTATTTCAGTCATGTAGTCACCAGAGGCAGACAAGGCAGTCACTCCGAACTCAACAAGATCCTGCAAACAGGAAATGAGATAATTGCTAAAATAATTTGTTTTTCATGGTTGAATGATGAATGTTAGCCTGCATACTGGAAGAATTTCCTGCCCTTCTTTGCACAGGGATTGATTGGGTTATAACATTGTCTTGTTTTTCCACTGTCAGATATCATTGAATTAATACACTGTATATTAACTCTGCTGAATGCTGAATGTTTTTTGGAAGTTTGTCAAATAACAGAAATGACTTTTTTTGTAGGTTTGCCCAATCCTATTCTGGAAATCATATTCTGGAAGCACATCAGATAATTGATGGAATTTAAAATTTGACACCTTGTCCACCTATCCAATACCTCACCCAGTCTATCAGGCAGCAAGTGATCCTGGTTGTACAGTAGCACAATAATCACCCTCCTCTGCAACTTTCTTCAATTAATTATCTTTGGTTATATATTTTGCATTAAAGATCATTCACTAATAGTAAAATCAAGTGCCCAATATTTGGTATTTTCAATATATTTTTGTTACTATCATTGGACAACTATTTCCTTTTAATATTAAAACAAATTTTTAAAAGTTGCAGAGGTCCAGTGGATGATCACGGTACTCTTAAAACAGGACTTTACATTTTGTAGAAGACCAGTAAAAAAAATGTAGTGAGGATCCTGAATTTTATTGGAATGTTATTACCAATCCTTTGTGCTATTGTGTTCTTAAATCCTTTACTGTGGGGTCATGGATTATTATTAGTACTATTATCATTATTGTTATTGAAACAGGGTAAAGGATTGATATGGTATGTCAAAGGTACAACATTAATGGTGGAGCTAAATATGATTGCCCTGTTTGCAAACTCAGCTTCCTATCACTTTGAACCTCATTTCCTCTCAAGGACAACCTCCTTCTGCCTTTGTAACATTCTCTGCCTTTGGTCCTGCCACTCAAACCCCCAAGAGGGCCTTTGTTAGTGGCAGAATGGACATTCCCAATGCTTCCTTGACCTGCCTCCATTGAGATTCAGTTCATCCAAAATCTGACTGCGTGTATTCCATCTCATACCAAATCTTGTTCATTCTTCTATACTCTGCTTATTAACCACAATGACTCCAAGCCTCCGGATGTAAAATTCCCATTTTAACACCCTGAATAGCTTCACTCTCCCTTCTCTCTGTGACCTCTTGCAGCCTTCCAGCCCTCTGCATTTCTCTGTCCAACCCCTATCTCTTCAGCTTCGTGTGGCTCAAGGAATCCAAGCCTCGAATTGAATTCCTTCCCCAATCTCCCTGTCTCTGCAAGACCCTTTTTAAACAAAAACATCTCTCAAAACAAATTCTTTCTCTAACTCTGTCCATTTTAGGGGGGATTATGCTTCTGTGAAACACCCATTTCTGTGTTGAGGGGGCGATGTGTTTAAGTTACTGTTGCACTGTGTATCTTGTTTAAGATGCCTTGAATCAGATGTCACATTTTGTAGAAGACCAGTAAAAAAATGTGCAGTGGGGATCCTGAATTTTATTGGAAGGTGATTACCAATCCTTTGTGCTATTGTGTTCATAAATCCTTTACTATGGGGTCATGTATTATCTGAAACAACCTGTACATGGTTCCAATGAGATTTTGGAGTATCTTGTGGAGTTATACAGCATAGAAACAGGCCATTTGGCCCATCACGTCTATGCCGACTATCATGCCCATCCGTTCTAATCCAAGTTGTCTACATTAATTCCATTTCCCTCTACGCCTCGCTCATTCAGCTACCTGTCTAGAGGCCTCTATATCTAAATGAAGTTTCGCATGAAGGTTAGGCTTCGGCTATTTACTCTGTTGCGATAGTGATTCAAACCCCTTGCAGAGAGCAGAGCTGCACCGGAGACGGACATAGATGGACAGGCTGCCTGTTCTCAGACTGCCCGATGTTAACATCCCTTGACGCGTTGTTGTGGTTGCGAGCCGTCACCGGTTCATTTCGTCCCCCTTGATTTCCGAACGCAGCTGCCAGAACTGGGTCTCACGATCCACGTCTAGGATCACGACCCAGAGTGGGGAAAGGTGCGCATCCTGTATACACACATATCGTCTAGCCGCTTTCCTGCAATTTTGGCCGTCTGAAACTCGTCTAATATCTGATCGGGCAGTGGGAAATAAAAATAATCAAAAAAGTACAACATTCCAACACGTTCTTGCGCGATCTTGGAAACTTCAGTAGACATAACAAGCCTTTGGCACTCTTCTGCCAGTGTTCGCAACCCCAACACATTATATTCAAAGCTTTAAATTTCATTTAAGGTAAATGCATTCCCTGGCGTGAAATGAAACAAAACGGCAGTTAGACGATTGAACTGATATGCATTTCCTAGCCTTTCCTTTGGCCAACGTGCAGCGCACACTGTGAGTGCATCGTTTGAGAGCACGGCAAGTTTGGAGCACACATGCAGCGTGCTTATTTCGGCAGAGGCAGTTCCCGGGACCCCGGGGGGAAGCTCGCGTCACTCGGGTCGCTGGCTGGCAGCTCTGCCCTTGTTTTGAAGCGCGCCGGGCTGGAGGTATGCGGCGTGTCAAGAGGTCAGATACAATCCGGTGTGAGGCAGGAACTGCGAAGCTGCCCTGGAATGTTTGGTGTTGATCCAAAGGCAAGTCTGCTGGCGAGGGCGGCCGCCCGTTTGCGTCAGCCCGGCTGGGACGGGATAAAAAGCCCTAGCTACTGCCACTCAACACACACAAAGTGCTCCAGAGAGAGAGAGAGCGAGAGCGAGAATAGCAAGAGGGAAAGAGAATAACAAGAGCAAGTCTCAGCGGACTGACCCGATCGCAACTGCTTTGCAAGTGGAAGGAAACTCCAGTGCAACATGTTTGCTGGACTGAAGGACGTTAACTTTGCACCATTCCTGCTGATGGCTCTGGCTTGTTTGGTGAGTTACTGCCTGCACTTTGCAGCAATATCTTTTATAACAGAGCTCGAGGAAGTGTGCTCAGGAGTAGGTTGCGAGGCAAACAAAAAAAATATTGCCTTGCCATGCGTGCAAGAAATGAAATGGGAATCTAGAAATACCCAGCAGGTCAGCCAGCAACTGTTGAAAAAGGAACAACTGTGAAGAAGCTGCCTGATATGCCGAGTATTTCCAGATTTTCAGCATTCTCGGTATTTTGATTTCGTGTTTCAAATGTCTGCAATTGACCTTAGTAGTGAAACATTATTTAGAAGTAATTGCAACTCGCGATACCCAGATTGTCAGTCATCTGTTGAATGCAAGGCTTGATTCTAACTGCTGTGATCTGTGATTTACAGGCCTCTGCCAATGAATGCCAAGCTCCCTGTAACTGCCCCGAGAAGCCCCCTGTCTGCCCTGCCGGGGTCTCGCTGGTCACCGACGGTTGCGGCTGTTGCAAGGTCTGCGCCAAACAAGTGGGCGATGTCTGCTCCCAGCGCCAGCCCTGCGACCACCACAAGGATCTCTTCTGCTTCAAAGAGTTCAGATCCGCTTCCTCCACCACGGCTGGAGTTTGTACAGGTAAGAAGCGTCAGCTCCGCACCAAACATCTAAACGCACCGTGCCCACCGCTCCTGGTCCAAGCAAGCTCGGGCATTTAAACAAAACCTTGTGTTTCTGAAGTAAAGAGAAAATGTTGCACACTCTTCAGAAGTCGTGCAAAATACCTGTTTAAATATAATCTAACTGAGCTTTAGTGTGCACACACTCATTCTTGGCAGCTGTAGGAATGGGATGCTTCTTTCCTACTGCACCTCTCTATAACTTAGTAAATTTATACATTGTGCCCCAATCAGTGAACACCTTCATCTCTTCAGTTGAAGCTATTCTGAATCTGAAATTGAAATGAAATTGCAGTTATTTCACCGCACTAGCATGTATTGTCAGTTGAAATGTTTTGCTGGTTAAACTAGATTGCTTATGGAGATTTTTTAACTGGTCTTTTGCAGCTAAGGAAGGTGCTCCATGCATGATAGATGGGGCTGTGTACAAGAGTGGTGAGACCTTCCAGAACGGCTGCAAGTACAGATGCACCTGTATGGATGGTTCCCTCGGCTGCATCCCCGTCTGCAGTCCCAGCATCCGTCTAGCCAGCCCAGATTGTCCCCTACCCAAGAAGGTCAAAGTACCCGGCAAGTGCTGTGAAGAATGGGTCTGTGAACAACCCACTCGTGATGCCGTATTTGGATCCGCACTAGCAGGTAAGATATTTGTCAGTCACTAAGCATCAACACCAAAAAGGCACCTTTCAGACTCTCGACGTTAGGAGTAACCAGGCTCAGTGTTCTTTGTAACCATTAGGGCAGGTTACATTCATACAGGAAACTTCATATTGCACAATAGTTAGCTGAATCATAGACTCTTAAATCATTGTCGCTTAACATTAGTTTTAATGAGCTGATTTTATTTTTATCAACCTTTAAAATATTTAACTAACTTAAGCAGTTTGAAGGAAACAAACAAACAATCCTTAATATTATTCTATAGTCAGTGGAACACTGGTTTTTGCCTGCTTTGTTTCAAAAAAAGTAAATTTATTTTTCTTCATTCCAGCTTATAGGGAAGAAGCGACCTATGGCCCTGACCCCTCCATGTTCCGTGCCAACTGCCTTGTACAGACCACTGAGTGGAGTGCCTGCTCCAAAACCTGTGTAATGGGCATCTCAACCCGGGTAACCAATGACAACAGAGAGTGCAGACTGGAGAAACAGTCCAGACTTTGCATTGTCAGGCCTTGTGAAATGAACATGAAAGAGACTATAAAGGTAAAAAAAAAACTTCCTAAATCAGCAAATTTTAAAACTGGGATCTGTTTTGGATTATCTTTGCATTTGCTCTAAGTTTATTCTTTAAATTTCATCTCTTGTCATTCACCCCACAGAGAGGTAAAAGGTGTATCCGCACTCCAAAGGTTTACAGACCCACCAAGTTTGAATTCTCTGGCTGTACCAGTGTGAAGTCCTACAGAGACAAATTCTGCGGTGTCTGCACCGATGGCCGATGCTGCACTCCTCACAGAACCGCCACTCTGCCTGTTGAGTTCAAATGTCCCAATGGAGAACTCCTGAAGAAAAAGATGATGTTCATCAAGACCTGTGCCTGTCATTATAACTGCCCCATGGACAATGATATCTTCCAGTCTTTGTATTACAGGAAAATGATTGGTGATATGGCTTAAACTATGCAATCGATCAAAGACCACGTAACTGGAAAGATTTACCCTCTCAGCTGCAAAGGTCACTGCATAAACCAAAGGAAAATATTGGCATGTTGACGAGAGAATAAAAACACGTCGCAGCACTCAGCCTAGATTTTGAAACTGCATTGCTTGTACACTGTTAGCTGTAATATTGTAAATAATGTACATATGTGTACAGTTGTCTAAGTTAATTTAAATGTGCATTGTGTTGTTTATTGGCCTTGCAAAATGGATATTGAGAGACCATAAAGGTGGGGGAAAAAAACCTTTTCATGATCAGATTTAAAGTCAAAATTTATTTTGAATTATCTTTTGAGTATTAGTTATAGATTTGACAAGATGACTGTTTGATTATTTTTGTTTTTGAACAGTTGTTGTAACATTTGAGAAGTGTAACCAAAATTAAAATGTCTGCACTTTTCTAGTTCAGAATAAAATATATTTTTGATACAAACTTAATTAGTGCTTTCATAATTAAGAAACCTGTGCAACTGGAATATGGTTTTGTCACATGACATTAACTGCAAATTCAATTTCCTGGATGCTAATGCCATCCATCTGTAATGTCAACAGTGATTTAGACTGCTTGCAAACCTGGGGTGTCATATTTGATAGGGAGTTGAGTTTTGAACCACATCCATCACTAAGGTCACCAATTTGCAACTATATAACATTGACTGATTCTACTCCAATCTCAGTTTATCTGTCTAGAGTCTATGGATGTGATTATTTTAGCACCCTACACTCTTAGCTGCTGTAAGCATGAGACCATCCAAAACTTTATTGCCTAATTTTCAAACTTGCTCTAAGATGCATTCCGCTGTTGCTGTCGTGCTTTATGATCCAAATTGTTTCCAGTCTGAGCAATGGTTATTTTAATTTCTCATTTTGTTTTTCAAATCCATCACTGGTCTCATCCTGTATCTCCGTAATCTCCTTCAGTTGTATTACTCCCCAAGATATCTGCACTTTTCCAATTCTGGCCTCGAGCAAATCTAGAATGAAACAGTACGGCAATTGGCAATATGGGTGCAAAAGCACAAAGTTCTTGAAATGTTCCCTAAACCTCTCTGTTAGCCTTTAAGTTCCTTGAATCCTACCTCTTTGGCTATTTCTTTGGTATAGCTGTATCAAATTTTGTTCGCTGCCTCTCCAGTGAAGTGTACTAAGATATGTTATAAGTGCTACCTGAATGATATTGCTGTTGGATTCCTTCTAAAGTTAACAATGCATGCTTATGTTACTCATTTTAATTTATCCTTTTTAATTACAATACAAGGAGGCTACGTTGTTTATGCCAGCTCCCAAGGCATCCTCATTGGCCCATTCCCACAGTTATTTTCCTGTTACTTATTCTCTCCCAGATGCCCATTAACCTCCCTACCCCCAATGATTCTTCCACCCACCTACACTGGAGACAATATACAATAGCTAATTAACCTATCAACCAATACTGCTTTTGGGATTTGGGAGGAAACTAGAACACTTGGAGAACACACTTGGTCAAAAGGAGAACGTGCAAGCTCCACGTAGTCAGCAGCTGAGGTCGCAATCTGACCCAGAAAAAGGGAACTGTAATGCAGAGCAATCAAAGCAGCTTTGGTTCTCTTCCACCATGAACTCAGTCCGAAAAGGCAGTAGAATTTGGAATTAGCCATGCAGATAGGGATAAATAGTTCAGAAAATAAGAACAGCAAATTTGAAATATGAAGAAAGGTATAATTATGCCAAAATAATATGGAATGTGTTTTCCTCTAATTTCACTTGCCAACCTGTGTTTACATATTATTTTGAAGAAGCATTTGGCTCGTCTATTTCAAACCTGTTTGGAGGTAGAAATATAAATTGATTCAGGATATTTATAATAAACATATCTGTTGCATCACTACCAATCTGCAAGTGTAACAGAAACTATCGCACTTAAATTTAGATGTTAAGATGCTTTGACTTGATTTTCTTCTACTCTAGTGCAAGATTGGCATTACTTCATGTTGCTAAATCTGTCACAATGTTGATCCAGAGCAAAGTCACAGAGAACCCAAATGCGGCACACCAATACAAGACTGGAGTCAGGATAC
>JARFYF010000002.1:49431906-49444352 GCA_030265395.1 Rhina ancylostomus | reverse complement strand
ATGGGATATAGACAGGATGCAGGAGTTGGGCAGAGCAGTAACAGATGGAATTCAATCCGGAAAAGTGTGAAGTGATACACTTTGTAAGATTGAACATGAAGGCAGAATACAAGGTTAATTGCAGGATTCCTAGCAGTGTAGAGGAACAGAGGGATCTTGGGCTCCAAGTCCATAGATCCCTCAAAGTTGCCACGCAAGTTGATAGGGTAGTTAAGAAGTCATATGGTGTGCTGTCCTTCAGTAGTCGGGGGATTGAGTTCAAGAGCCGTGAGGTAATGTTGCTACCCTATAAAACTCTGGTTCGACCACACCTAGAGTACTGTGTTCAGTTCTGGTCTCCTCATTATAGAAAGAATGTAGAAGCTTTAGAGAGGGTGCAGAGGAGATTTACCAGGATGCTGCCTGGATTAGAGAAAATGTCTTATGAGGAAAGGTTGAGTAAACTAAGGCTTTTCTCTTTGGAGCAACACAGGATGAGAGGCAACTTGATAGAAGTGTACAAGATTCTGAGGACCACAGATATAGAGTGGACATCCAGCAACTTTTCCCCAGGGCAGCAATGGTCAATACCAGAGGACATCAGTTTACGTTCAGAGGAGGAAAGTTTCAGGGGGGATGCAAGAGACAGGTTTTATTTTAAAAACACATAGCAGTGGGTGCCTGGAACACACTGCCGGGGGGTGGTGGTAAAGGCTGAAAAAAATAGAGACATTTAAAACAGTCCAAGGTGGGCACATGGATGTAAGAAAATTGGAAGGTTACGGGCTGTGGAGGAGGGAAGGGTTAGATTGATCATGGGGTAGGGTTATATAGGTCAGCAGAACATTGTGGGCTAAAGGGCCTGTAATGTGCTGTACTGTTCTATGTTCTATGATGACTTCAACATACTTAGCTCATTGAGCTACATTGACAGCCAGACTGGCAAGTTCTCTGACTCATTTCAAATCCTCTCACCATCTCACCTTTTCATTTCCCTGTAATCTTGAGCAGCCCTAGAGCCCTCAAGCTCTGGCTTCTTTCATTATTTCTCATGCGGAGTCAATTCCCTCTTAAGCCCAACCCACAGTGTGGACTTGGCTCAGTAAATCTTCACAACAGAACCCTGGTCATCAACATGCATCCATAGATCACATCTAAATTAAGCTCTGGTAATGTGGATGTAATGATCACTTTGACAAAATCTGAGGCTTCAATTTCTATGCTAAATGATCTCAGTTCATTTAAAATACAAAGAACATAACTTGATCAACAATTTCTGAAGAGGACCTCGCTCTAAACAAATAGCCCAAGGATCATGTCAACTTTCAGAGATTACAGCACGATAATGAAAAAGAATCTATGAAGATCTAATGGTTCTGATACATGTCTCCAAAAATCAAACTTTGCACTTTCAACCACTAAACATTCCAATCTCATATGTTTTAAATAGAAGTTTCTGAATTTCTTGTTTCATCTACAAAATACACAGTTACACATAAAATGAAAAAAATTAAAATCACCCATTGCAACATCCCCTGAAAGTCAGACTGTGGTACAGACCACAATCACAGACAAACCTGCAGCTCTGTACTGACTCTTTGTCGAAGGTAGTCAAGTGTTGTGAAACATCCTGCAAGGAGTATCAAAATTCATACAAGCGTGGGATTAACCCATCTCTGCTCAGTTTGTGCAGTTCTTCATTCCTACTTCCTGCTATCAACTTTCAATGTAGTGAGCAACTACAAAAAGAATTTTGTAGGCAATCCACTCTGCAGTTCTGACCAAGAAATCTTAAACTTCCTATTCTGAATTTCATCTTTGCCCCAGTGATCTTCAAGCTCTCTGGAATTATTTGCAAAAAGGAGATTGCTGCTTCGATCCTATTCCAGATTAAAATCGGTTTCTGTGTTTTTAGGTGTTCTAATTAATTTTTGTTATTTTAATAATCACACTTTTTAAAGCATGTTAAAAACTGTTTAAAAAAAAAATCACTCAAACCTAGAGTCGGGGCTAGCCTTCCACATCTGGACCAGGGTGAGGTGGGGAAGAAGCCAGGCCATCAATTTCTGGCCCAATAAGATTGTTTCTCTTTCATAAGACTGATGATTCTACATAATGTTCAGCAAATCTACTGAGAGCTGAGGGTGTAACAAGGATAAAAATGATATAGCATTTCTAAATTTTTCCAAAATGCATTCAAAAGTATGCATCACAGAAAAAAGATTCTAAAATAACATACGAATAAATTAGGTTGGACTTGGACTGGTTAAGTGATTGGAAATTAACTACGAATAATCAGTTGGCAAGTTTGGTGGTGTGATTTCATTTCATACAGAGGATAGGCATCATTAGAAGGGCCAAAGCTCATACCTATTTCAAAATGCTCGAGAAGATAGGCATTAATAGGTTAATGGCCTTGTTGAACAGTCTTAGTGCTTTGATGAGTATACCATCACTCCATTTGGGTAGGAATGCCAGAATTTCGACCTGATGATGATCATGGACCAGCAATATATTTCCACGTCAAAATGATGTACAACTTGTAGGGGAACCTGCAGATGGTGCTGTTTACATGCACCTGCTGATTGTGTCTTTCACGGTGGCAGAGGCTGGGGTTTGAAAAGGTGCTGTTGATACAACCGTGGTGAGTGACTGTGCATTTTATTAAAAATACATAGTGAAACCTCAGTGTGAAGATATTTAAGGTGGTGGATATGATGTATGTCAATTAGGCTGTTGTGCCCTGGATGAGATCTCATTTCTGAAGTACTTTTGGAGCTATTCCAATCCACGCCAGTGAGCATTCCATCGCACTCCTAACTTGAGCTGTGCAGATAGTGGAAAGTCATCTGAGAATCAGGAAGCACTCAGAGCAGGGTACCCAGCCTCTCATCTGCTCTTGCTCTCACTTCTAATGTTTTACCTATTAAACACCGAGAACCTCCAAAGAAAGAAATGGGAGGACAAAAAAGTCAGTTTGTCGTTCATTGGTTGTGGGAACCCCAGCGGGTTCTTTCCTCTTAAACAAGCAAAGTTGAATACAAGAAGCCTCTAACTTGAGCAGCGTGAGCATAGCTCAAACCTTGAACCATTCCACTCTGACTTGTTATTTCTTGTTTCTTGGTTCACAATACTCTAGCAAGATTATGCAAGAGCAGTCAATGATCTGGAAAGTCTCTTATCAATCAACTATAGGATTGCAACTAAGATCTAGCCAAGATCTTGAGCACAGCAATTATGACAGGCCACTAGAACATCCACATGCTTCCATACAGGGAGAGAAAGATAACAATGTTTGTACAGCTTTGCTCAAAAGATAAGCCACCAAGGACCACAAAATAATTAAAATCTTTATATATTTGCAAATATTTTCATGGGATAATAAGGCACTCAGTCCTGAGCATTTAAGCACTTCAGATGTCAGCCGGGTAGTGAACAATCTTGCTTTACACACCATTTTAAAACATGCTAGTGTAATAATTAAGGTAGTAGACAAACCAAAGATAACAGGCACAAGCCTCATCAGCACAAATTGAAAAAAAATTCAGCAAATCTGATATTTATGAATTAGCACGAGTGAAAAAAGTTGCCCTGATTAGAAAAAAGTAAACAGGGATAAAAGATGTGTTTAGACAATGAGCCAGCAAGAATCTTTGGTTTGCTTGGCTGACTGCCATGAGTGAACCTAAATAGCTGAATGATATGATCTAGGCAACTCAGATGGATTAACATTCAGTTCTCCTGTTCAAGTAGCAGCTCTCATTATCAGCTCTGCAGAGCAACCAGAGAACGACAATAAACATTGCCTCTACATTGCTTTGGCTTTGTTTGGATACAAGTTTCCATTTCTTATCTTTATTTCCAGGAATTTTGCATAGCTGAATTTTGTAAATCTGCATCCACTAGGAATTTCTGTATCAGTTAAGTTTTGATGTTTGTAGCTAATGAGAACAAACTTTCAACTGAGCTGAAATCAGACTCATATCTCCAAAATAAATGGTCTACCACGAACTCCCATGAATTAACCTATACTGTTTGACCTCAATGAACCAGAGAAGTCCTACCCTGCTGGACAGTGGGGTGTGGCAACATCTTCACAATCTTCCTGAAGCCAGCTTTTCTCACCTATGGAAAAATAAGATGCTCACTCAAAAAATTCTTTTGATGCTTTTTGATGAATTCTGCTACAAATTCTTTTCTAAAGTAATAATTACTTTTACACACAAATCTACATTGCTAAAATCAGTTTCTCTTTCATTACTACAATGAAATCATTAAACTTTTACAATATTAAATTTAGGCCAATATCAAAGCAAAATATTTCCGATACTGAAATAAAATATAGGAAATGCTGGAAACAGTCAGCAGGTCAGACTGTGTTCGTGGAAAGAGAAAAATTGTTAACATTTCAGATTCATGACTTTCCATCAGAACAGATCTACTGAATTGTCACAGACCTGATTTGTTACCTCCACTTCTTCCACTGTTCCTGCTGGCCAAGCTGAGCATTTCTACTATTGTTTCCAATCACTCATATAAAACATGAGTAACTTGATCACTAAGTTAAAGATGAGCAAGGACAATAATTTTACTTAGATGTTTCAATGTTGACACTAATTACGTATGCTCCAATTACACCACCAGATGACATCCACTGCCCTCTTACAGATTATTGATTCCATTTTCAAGTCCCGATGCAGAGTCTGGACCCGAAACGTCAACCATCCTTCTGCCTCCACAGATGCTGCCTGACCTGCTGAGTTCCTCCAGCAGTTTGTTGTTTACTCCAGGTTACAGCATCTATAGTCTCTCGTGTCTCCATTGGTTCCATTCGGTCTACAACCAACCTCTACTGATGTATTGCCATTTCATTCCCTTTCATTGTTGTTCTGAACCGTAAAGACATGAAGACCGTTTTAAAAGTTCCAGTGGATCAATAAAATACAAAATCCTCTGTGCTGACTTTCAGAAATAATTGCATCTTGGAGCAACTTCCAGTGCTGTTCTGTAAACATAAAATTTGTCTAACGATCTGGCAGACAAATTATCAAGTCTTAACAAAATATCAAGTAAAGTCAATTCAGAAGGTTTGGCACAATGATACAAAGATTAACCCTAAAAAGGTATACATTTTAATGAATTATTACTTGAGTAATCTGCAATTCAAGCATCAACATTTCACATTAATGAGAGTTATGTCCTTTGACTCTCTCATCATGAACATTACCTTTACAAGTACTTTTGTAGTCAGTGCAACAATCCTTCTTCTGGATGCAGTCATCAGAACACGAACAACGACTCTCTCTAAAGCGCTTCTCTCCACAACGAGACTGACTACACGTCCAGGAGTCAGCTAAAACAAAAAGTCAATAAATTTAGAACGTAGGTTCATTTTATACTATTTCACAACTTAGATCTATTTTGCTCAACACAATTCATGGAAGAAGGGTAGACCTTAGTGAAGCAGCAAGTAGGGTAATGTCATTTATCTTCCCTTCACTAAGATGGTAGTGAATCTTAAAGACAGCTGAGTATGTTCAAAACAGACATTAATACATTTTGAATATCAAGGAATAAAAGTCTAAGGGGTTAGAGTAGGAATGTAGCACAGAGGTAAAAAAGCTGGCAGAAGTAGCCCCACACCAAATATGTCATATTTTTACATTTAAAGAAATTAACATTGGTTTCAGACACTGATCCTAGGCACTTGAGCGCAGGTCAAGCAAGTTGTGGGCACTCGTGGCTTAAACAAAGGGAGTTTCCTCACTATCGCCATACATCCTCCCACCCTACAATCCTCTACATTTCAATTCTGGATTTTTTTTAATTCCACTGATGTCTGCCTTCACCTGTGTGGAACTCAACTCTGGAATTCCTCCTGCTTGTTTCCTTTGTAGATACTCCTTAAAATCTACATCTTTGATCATATTTCTGGTTTTCAAACATGAGTCAATGTCTTCATAGGAAAGTCCTTTTCAGCTGAGTTTAATCACAACAGTGAAGCACCTTTGGAAGCTTTGCTGCATTAAAGACGTTATACAAGAACCTATCGTTGTAAACACATCTGCTCATGCAGTGGGGTTTGGACAGTTTGAATCTGCATTACCCTCCCTCATTGCTGCTAGACATTATGCTTTAGGAAGAACTCTGCATATTGGTCAGAAAAGAGCTACATTTCCCTTTAATGGGGATAGTAAATACTTTCAATTCACAATTTCAGCAACATGATTGCAAAGTCTCTTTTCATTATTTGTAGAACGTGTTGACTTTTAGGTGCACACAATCCTTTTTAACATAGAACAGTACAGCAGAGGAACAGGCCCTTCGGCCCACAACACCACCAATCTTCGTACCATCTGCAAACTTACTACCCACCCATCTGGATTTTCACCCAGGTATTTATATACATCATAAACAGCAGATGTCCTAGTACGGATCCCTGAGGAACGCCACACGTCACAGACCTCCAGCTAGAATAAGTCCATGTAGTGAGGTTTGCTAATGCTATAAATAGTAGGTATAAATTAACTTTGCAAGGGAAAGGGAACAGAAAGGAAGTACTTAAAAAGAGAAAAGGTGTAAAAAGGATTGGGAGGGACAAATAGCACTAGAACAAGAAACAGACTGAAAGAGAGTATGACAAGTTCCAAGATGGATTTATGTGCATGCATAATAGGAAGTGTTTTTAAAAAAAAGATTGGCAAGCTGAAGGGCAGGAATGGGTTCTAAATATCCATAGATACAAGCTGTTTAGAATTGATAGAAAATGGAAGAAAGGAATGGGAATATCAATATTGGTTGAGGAAAACACTGCAGTACTAGAGAGAGGAGGCTGTCTTAGAATGATGAAGGATAGAATCTTACTAGTTTAAAGTCAAGAAACACGAGGGTGCAATTACACTACTACAACTCACGGGAAATATATCGAGGAGCAAATATACAGCAAGGTATGGAAAGCGGCAAAAGTCAAAGAATTGCCATAATGGTAGGAGTTGGTGGGAGAGGCGGGGGGAAGCTTCAATTAGGGTAGGGACGTGTTTGGCACAGTTTTGTGGGCCGAAGGGCCTGAATTGTGCTGTAGTTTTTCTATGTTTCCAATTATCCAAATATAGACTAAGATAGTTATAACAAAGGGCAAAGAAAGACTTTGAAATGCGTTCAGAAGTTTCTTTATCTGTAGATTTCTGGCCCAAAGGAGACAGCTCGAGGGACTTGGTCATGGGGAAGAGCTAGTTCAAGTGGAGCAGGGAACATCTGGAAACCAGCAATCATAAAATCATAGGATTCAAAATAGCATTGAAAAAGGATTTAGACTACTCCATGAAATTATTAGTCAATTACACCTGGGCCAATTTCAAAGGGATGAACACAGATCTTGCCCAGCTAAACTGGAATCAAACCTTGGCAGGCAAAACTGTAACTGAATAATGGGAGGCCTTTAAGGTGGGATATGTTTTAGCTATTGTCTAAGTACATTGTCATGAGGGAGATTTAGGGTAGAACAATTAATGTCAGAACTCTCTGGATGACCAAAGAGGATGCAGCAGAAACAAAAAGGGCATATGACAAATGGCAGGTTGTTTAAACAAGTGAGAACTGACTGATCACAAAGTTCAGATGGAAAGTATGAAAAGGATGGAGAAAAAAAAATGAGCATGACAGAAGATTGACAGTAAACAAAAAAGGAATTCAAAAATATCAAAGAAGCATGTGAACAGAAAAAAGGTTGTAAGAAGAATTGTGGGGTTGATTAGAGACCAAAAATGAAACCCATTCTTGGAGGCAGAGCACCTTATTTCAATTTTTTTTAAACCAAAGATGATCATGCTCCTGGAGTTGCAAAGGAAGATGTGGTTGAGCTTCCAAATTGGCTAACAATTAATAGAATGGGGATACACAAATCACTTGATCCAGAAGGGATGCATCCTGGATTGTTCAGGGAAGAGAGAAAATTATAGGGGCCCAGGTCATTTTTCACAGATTCAGCTGGACGATTGGAAAACTGAAAATGCTACTGCCTCCTTTGAAAGAGGGTGTCAGGATTAAACCTGGTATCTACAAACCAGTTAGTTTAACCTCAGTGGGGAAAGTTCCAGAAACAATTATCAGCTACTGAATTAATTGCCACTTAGACAAACAATGCTTGATTAGAGAAAGTCAGCATGGATTGTTAAAAGCAATTTCTGTACAACTAAACTGAGAACTTCTTATTGAAGTAACAGAGAGCACTCATGTGGGGCCTGTGGTAACATCACTAGACAAAAAGGCTATGGAATAGAGACTGAAAGGTTGGTGGACTAGCACCATTCCATTAGGACCCATGGCTTTTCTTATATATTAGCGACTTGGATGTACAGAGCACAATTTACAACTTGTTAATGACACAAAACCTGGGGAAATAAATGAACTAAGGGGTTAATAGTAGACTTGCAGGAGATATAGACAGGCTGATGAAATCAACAGATAGGTGGCAGATGAAGCTTACTGCTAAGAGATGCAAAATGTTGCAATGTAGGAAGAATGAGAAGAGGCAGGATTAACTAGAAGACAACTCTAAAAGAGGTACAAGATCAGAGACAACTGGGGATTTATGTGCATTGTTTGTTGAAAATAGCAGGACAGTTTTGAGCAGTGATAAAAAATATGGGAAGATGGGCTTTATAAATCGCATGATGGATAGGTGCGCAAAAAAAATTTGCAAGACCATGGGGAGAGAGCAAGGGATAAGGATTAGTTGGATTGTTTTTATGTAGCACTCGAAACATGAATAAAGGATGAATGGCCTATTTCCATGCAGTGACTATTCTATAATTTTGTTTTATATATATACTGTATATATAAAAGCCACATATGGGGTAAAAGTGATAATGAGCTGGGAAACAAGTAATTGGTAATCGATCACTACAATTGAAATGTTAAAGTACACCCAAACCAAGTCCCTTCTGAAATGAAGCTAAGGAAGAGCAATAGGGACAGGAACATTTTTCCATTTATGTCACCGCTCAAGTAAACATTCATCACACCATCCAGACAAGGAAACTCAGCTCTCAAAGTGAATTAGCAGCTACCACAAGTCAAAAGAATAAACATTTAAAGCCAACACCAGTGTGTTTTAAAAAATTTCCTAAAAGGCAATTAAGTCCTCAAAACAGGAAGCTTCTTTTCCACACAACCTGGTTTTAAACCATGTTTATGCTTAAATAAGAGGGGGCATAGTTCCAATCCTTATTTACCATTAAGCCACAGATTTATTTTTATACACAAGCTGAAACCCAACATTTTGTTGAAGATTTTTTGTGGCATTCCTCAGGGATGTGGTTTAAGGCTTCAGAATATCTGCCTCTTTACATAATTAAAGACTTTCTATTACAATGCTAATTTTAGTTGACAGTTTTAGGCCATAATTTTCCATTGTAGCATTCAGAACTCTGTAACACAATGAATGTTTAAACAACAACTTGCACATACGTAGCACTTTTAATATAGTCAGTTGAAATATATGACACTGAGGCAAAGTCAAGGATGTTAGAATTGGTGACTAAAAAATTTTGTCAAAGTAGTAAGCTAACTATAGGAAGAAAAAAAAGACGGTGAGGAATGGGGGGAATTCTAGAGGCCTAGAAACGGGAGGCACTAAATGGATAACTTGATCCCTGCAAAAAAAAGTCAACAATAACTTAATTTTTAATAGTGCAGTACAATGTCACACACAAGCTCACGAAACTCAACCATGGCAGCATCATATTATGGCTACAATATTTAGAAAGAACAGAAAACCTGGTTTGTCCCCATCAGTTTATTCCAACATAAATATTTAATCCAGATTTCACACTGCTTAATGAGTACACATTTATAACATTGCATTACTACAACCCTCTTAGCAGCTGACATTCTAAGGTCCCTAACTCTGAATAGCAGTAATAACCAGTACCCTTCTTCCTACAGCACCACAGAGGACCCTAATCACAGCTGCAGTGATCAACATGCCAAGTTGAAGACTTCAGCTTCTGATACAACAAACTCAATTTAATTTCTAGAGACAATTTTGTCAAAAGGAACACCACCCTAACACTTTTCTAACAATAAAACTTATTTTCCCCCTCCATTTCCTTTTGTGTTCATTAAAGGATAGACAGATGAATTGCTTCTAAAACTCTTCCAATGGCTCACAGTTACCACAAACTAGGATGTGGCAAATAAGGAGGACCAACCCAAGTTAATTCTTCCTTTAGCTTGACTTCCCCTCTATGGAAGCTATGGCCACTGTTCTGAAGCTTTCTTTAACTAGGCCGATAACCACAATCTTGCACTTAGACAGCTTAGACCCAGCTACAGGGAAGTTTCTGCAAATTCAACATATAGTTTTTAAAAGACTGAGGTTGTAATTTCAAAATATTCAAGTATTCTCTATCATTCAAATAAAAAAGTTAAAATGCATCACAAATCCAAAAGACCATATCTCTAGGCTGATGCAATGTGGTGTTTACACTATTGAATTAGTAAACCAGTCAGTTCAAATGTTAGTGTGTGAATTTCAACTGCATTTTAGGTAGTTTGTGAAATCAAAAAACTTAGAATAAAAACCTGGTTCAAAATAATGATGACCAAGAAGCTATCAATAAGCCATAAAAATACAACTAGTTTACTACAGGAAAATCTGTCATTGTTACCCAGTCTGATCTCAATGTGACTCTGGTCCCACAACTCTGAAATACCCTAGAAAAGCAATCTGGTGTATCTGTTCTAAATAAATTCAAGCGAATCATTAGAAGCAGGAGAATAGCTGATGTAGATTCAATCTTGTCATTCAAAAGGGGGGTTCCAGGGGCAGGGCCTTAAGATCTGCCACCTCAGGCGTGGCTGTCACCCACGTCCACTTTACTTAGTCAGACCACCATAGCATTGATGGCTAGAGGATACTGTGATCCGCAAGGCCACAAAAATAACTCCAGGCAAGAGAAATGCATTGGTGCAGGGCTGGATTGAGAACTTTTTAAAACAGGGGCCAAGCCAAGAACAATGTTAAACCTACAAAATATAAAAGGTCAACCCTGAATCAGATTTATCATCATTGACTTGTATGTCGTGAAATTTGTTTTGTGGCAGCAGTACAGTACAAAACATAAAAATTACTGTAAGTTACAAAAATAAATAAATAGTGTAAAAGAGGAAGAAAGAGGTAGTGTTCATGGGTCATTCAGAAATCTGGTGACAGAGGGGAAAGTGTTATTCCTCATACATTGAGTGTGGATCTTCAGGCTTCTGTACCTCCTCCCTGATGGTACTAACATGAAGAGGGCATGCCCTGGATGGTGAGGGTCTTTAATGATGGATGCCACCTTCTTGAGGCACTGCCTCTTGAAGATGACCTCAATGGCAGGGAGGGTTGTGCCCACGATGGAGCTGGCTGAGTCTACAACTGTCTGTAGCGTCTTGTGATCCTGTACATTGGAGCCTCTATACCAGGCCACCACCAGGCAACCAATCAGAATGCTCTCCACCGTACATGTGCAGAAATTTGCAAGAGTCTTTGGTGACATACCAAATCTCCTCAAACTTCTAATGAAGCAGAACTGCTGGCGTGCCTTCTTTGTGAGTGGATCAGTGTTGGGCCCAAGATAGATTCTCTGAGATGTTGACAGCCAGGAACTTGAAGCTGCTCACCCTTTCCATGCTGACACCTTAATGAGGACTGGTGTGTTTTCTCCCAACTTCCCCTTCCTGAAGTCCACAATCAATTCCTTGGTCTTGCTGACATTGCGTGTGAGGCTGTTGTTGTTACATCACTCAACCAGTCGATCTCTGTCACTCCTGTACACCTCCTCATTGCTATCTGAGATTCTGACAACAATATTATGGCCTTCTCACCCTCTAACTGCTCCCATTTACTCATTGACCAGAATACTTTGTTTATAACTTATCCCCCATGGTTACCCCAGTGTTATGCCATCAGAGACAGACCACCCTCCTTCCCTCCCTGAAGGTGAACAAGCTTTTGTCTCCTTCCCAATTCTGAAGAGGTCTTCAACCTGAAAGGTTAACTCAGTTTCTTTACCTGTAGATGTGGCCTGACCTGCTGGGAATTTCCAGCAATTTCTATTTTTAATTCTGATTCTCCTACACTTTCCATTGAACCTTATACATCAGCTTGAAAGAACATGCAACCTCATTTTATAATCTCATCTGAGCAACACTGCACTATACTCAACGAATTGTCAACCTAGCACAGATGTTCAAATATATGGAACTAATGTAGAATACACAGGTGTGTGATTCAGAAAAAAGACCAGAGAGCCAAGACAGACTCCTACATGCAAGGATAAATATTTGCTTTGTAATAGTTACACAATGTCTCAAATGGTGTTCTTTTCTGCATTCCATGGATTGAAACAGTTTATAAAAAATGGCACTTTTATTTTGCCTTTCAAAACCTCAGGAAAACTTATTGAATTTCACTGCCTTTATAG
>JARFYF010000002.1:49283191-49298057 GCA_030265395.1 Rhina ancylostomus | reverse complement strand
CCTTTACCTTTTTAAATACTTGCCTGCATGTTCATATTTCATTTCATGCACAAAAAAGACGTAAATCTACCCTACTGCTTTGTATTTGTTCTTTTGATGCATCTTCCGAAGTGCATGGCCTCATTTCCTACATTAAACTCTATTAAACTGGTGCTCTTTCAGTTTGTGATAACTTGAATAATAGCCCTTCACATCCAATTTTGAAACAACATTGTATAGGAGCAATCTGAACTTCCATAAAATGTGCATTTAGGGTCTCTCAGCAATAAATATAAATATGTTTAAACAGAGGGCTAAAGATATTGTAATCCTAGTTTACTGGAGGTGCAGTAGGATATAGGGTGGCTTTCTAACCATTTTTGTTTTGCCTGTATACAAAATCTTTTATCCACTTATACTCAAAATGGCTCAGCAGCTGATCTTTCCCTAAATCGGTCATCTAATTTGCAACTGCACTTCATTTTCTCAAAGAATGCAGGGTGATATGACAAGGTTGCTTTGCAGAGAACCTTAAGAGTGAGTCGCAAGTATGTAGCTTCTGTGTGTGGGTAAATGTACATGCTTAATGGACTTAGCAATTGACAGAAAGTTATGAATTGAGTGGTAATGTTGATTAGGGAATGAAATAACAATGTTTCACAATATTTAACAAGGAATATTGAGTGGGTATTTAGTTGAGGTGCACAAATTTACAAGAGTCTTAAACACAGTGAGGAGGAAGAACCTATTTTCCTTCACAGGTCTATAACTTGGTGATGTAGATTTAAGTTAATTGTAGAAGGATTAGAGAGATGTCAACCAAAGAGCAGAGGGGTATAGAATATGCTGTCGGATAAGATGGTGGAGGCAGAAACCTGATTGCATTTACAAGGTATATATTTGGAGAGCTGTAATCTACGAGGCTATTGTGTGAGGGCCGGGAAATGGGAGTAAATTATGTAGCTCCATTTTTTTATTGTTATAAACAGAACAGGCCTCCTGTGCTATAAATATCTGCTATACTATTTTTTTCTTTTATTTAGAGCAACAATGCCATAATTCTTAAAAAAATAAGGTATAGCTTTAGAAAATCTTTAGAAGTGCTGAAAAATGCAGTTAAGTAACCTGAATTAGTGTAGTCAATTTCAAATGTTGTTACTAACATATACACTAGCTTCTCTGTAGCAAAATCAAATATTTTTATCTAAAAGTTCTCATTCATAGCAGAAATTAGATGAGATTATCTGGTTGGCTTCTGTTTTGAGTTGTACCTTAATTCTTATACATTTTAAAAGACAAACAGTTTTAGATTTATTTTGTATAAATTCAGTTTTATAATTTTGTTTGCAGTTGCTAGGCAACTTGGCTTCTGATTTTGTGGACAGCTTTAGACCCACAGCACGAATAAACTCCATATGTGGTAAGAGCGTTAACAATTCTTTGAACTAATGAATGCATTACAACTCAAGTGGAGTTTCTTCTAAGCCATGTCTGTACTATTTCAACGGTAATGGAAAATAAAATATACTGCTGATACTAAAATCTGAGCAAAAGCAGAGATGCTGAAAGAACTCAAACAGTCAAGCAGTCAGTTCTCTTTCAACATTTCAGATTAAAGACCCTTCATCTGAACTTCATTAGTTCTGATGAAGGATCTTTGAGATAAAACCTTAACTGGTTTCTCTTTCCATAGGTGCTGCTTGACTGGCTGAGTTCTTTCAGCATCTCTTTTTTCATGTTATTTTAATTTCAAGAAATTTAAACTTGTCTAATTATTGTAATGTGGTCAATTTACTTTTCAGGAAATATTGAATTTAGAACTCCTCGTTCATCTTGTGTGGGATATGTCTTTTCTACATACTAAGGCACAATTTACATATATGATGTTTCTAGTTGGTAACTTATGCTAAATACTTCCATGTTTTATATGTACTGTGATGTCACAGTAGATGGGTTCGCTCATTTATGACATGGGCACGATCAGTTTTCTGTAGAAATATATAATGTTGGGTGTTTTTGGTTTGAGGAATGATAGGTATGCAATCCCTCACTATCCCAATTTGGAAATATATTGGCAATCCTTCATCATAATAATATAACAATCATTAGACCACAAGAAGATCACTCAGCTCATTGTACCCTCAGTGCTAACTCAAAGGGAGAGCAATGTATTCTGATATCACCTGGCTGTTTTTTTCTTTTGTAATCTTAAATAAATTTCCTCTTCAAGTGTTCATTCATTTCCCCATTAAATGCTGTTACTTTTCATTTGCATCCCTTCCAATACTTTAAAATGAAAAAACCCTTACTTCCCCAAAACTGACATAAAATTAAAAGTTTTAGAGCTACACAGAAAGTTGGTTGGCATCTGTAAAGATGTTTTTAAACCTTTCAACAGCTTTAAGTTCAAACTGTACGTCTTAGAAAGATGTGATAGGGAAGATGGCAAATGTGTTGAGAAGAAGGTGGTAGGGTTACCTTTTCTGGTTGAAATGTTTTGTCAGAATCAGGAGCTGTTATAAATGAATAGTTTGTAAGACGAAATGGAGAAGGTAAAAGTAGATGAGATAAAAAGGAATTCCTTGTGATGGGATGAAGGACAAGTTGATTATACTGCATTTGATAACGTTGCAAGATCAGGAACCAATAAACAGAAAAATATGCAAGACTCAGAAAAGATGTAAATACTTAGAATAGTGGGGGGTGGAAGCACTGAAGACTTGTCAATTTGTGCTCAGGAAGCTCCCACAGTGTGACACAAGTAAAAGTTAGATATCCATCAGAGGAAATGAGATCAGTAACAGTCTGGGGCATGATTTTTTTTCCTAATATGTTTATTCACTTTTCCAGACCTGGGCAAGGCCCAGGTTTGCTGCATATTCCTAATTGCCCCTGTGAAGGTGCTGGTAAGCCGTTTCCATGAACAATTGAAGTCCTTCCAGTGAAGGTACTCCCATGGTGCTATTGATTAGGATTCTGTAGGAGTTGGACTTGGCAATGATGAAGGACTGCCAATTACATTTTCAGTCAGGATAGTGTGGGATTTGGAAGAGGACCTATCAATGGTGGTTTTCCCATGCATCAGCTGCCCTTTTTACTCCATGGTGGTAGGATTTGGGTGGAGCTATCAGAGCAGCCCTGGCAAGTAACTGCAGTGTATTTTGTGCATACCAGGTATTGTGCACTGGTGGCGGAGGGAATGAATGTTTAGGGGGTTGGATGGAGTGTCAGTTATGCGGGCTGCCTTATTTTTGATGGTATCAAGTCAGCTGACAGTTGTTGGAGCTGTATTTGTTCAGGCAAGTGGAGAGTATTCCATCGTGCTCCTAACTTGTGTCTTGTAGATAGTGGAAAGACTTTGAGTGTTTGACAGTGAGTCAGTCACCACAGCCTCCAACATGTTCTTGAAGCCGCAGTGTTGATGCGGCTGGTCTGGTGGAGTTTCTGATTGACAGTGACTTTGGATTTTGATCTGAGAGTACTCTTATGCCTTTTGATTGTCAATGGTAGGTGGTTAGACACTCTCTTTTTGGAAATGGTCACTGCTTGCACTTTTGTGCTTGATTGTTACGCTGCTTATCAGCCGTGCCTGGATCTGTGCAAGCATGGATTACTTTATTTGTTGAGGAACTGTGATAACTTGGGGTCCAGTGGTGGGGTTGTGGTCCAGGGCAGTAAGAGGAGATGTTGGTGCAACTGTTGAACAATTGGGGGAGGAAATGAGTTATTTGCAGTTTTAATTGCATTGTAAAACTTTATTTATGAACATCCCATTAGAGATCCTTTAAGATGTAATTTAAGTGTTTTTGTTCAGATTATCCCACTATCTCCATTTTCTCCTTCAGTCTTACAGCGTTAGATCTGAGAGTTCCTTTGTTCCACCATTGATGTCTTATGGTGCTATGTATTTCTGAGGTGTAGTCACTATTACATGCAAGTTTCCTGTCATCCAGTGTTTATATTTAAATTTATTTTTAGTTTAACTTTATTAATTTCCTTGCAGCTCCCTATCTTTAAGTTTCACTCCACTTCCAATTTGAATGTGTGACTGCCATTATGCATTGCCCCTTTTAATGTGCCAATATTGATGGCATTGCTTTTTTGGCTGCTAAAGTCTGCAGTCTGAAACTTCTCTATAAATGTATCCACTTCCTTCACTTTTAAGTCCCGGCCCCTTCCTCCACTTGAAATACACCATTCTAATTTCTCCTCCTTTGGCATGAAACTTACTTTTATCACATCATTTTGTTAGTTTTCATTGCTAATGATCCACCTGCATACTTTTTTGATAAGCTTCATACTGAATTCCATTGGATTTTCATCAAAATATCATTGAGTCAGAATTCCCTATTTAAGATTTTCTTTTAAAACAAAACTACTGGAATCTAAATGTGAGAATGGAATCTGTCTCTTAATTGTGCACAAATTAAAATTGATTTTATGTTATGAGCAATTTAAAAGTAAATGGCCTATTTAAAAATCTTGCATACTTTTTCTTTCTTTCCATGTGGTGAATGACCAGGACGTTGCAGTCTTTTGCCTGTAGTGAATAACTCTGGTGCAATCTGTAATTCCTGGAAATTGGATCCAACAACACTTCGTTTTCCATTGAGAGGACTCTTGCCCTATGACAAGGTAAACTGTGATTGACGTTATTTTGATAAATCCATTCATATATTTAATAATTAAGAAAGCAATATTTTTAAAGGATGTGCAAATGAGCTATTGTGATTTATTTTAGCAGCACATTAAGATTCTTACATGTTTAAAGTTATTTTAAAATTTCTGTATAGGGTGTATCCATTAAATGTAAATCTGTGTCCCTCACTAATGTAAATGGGTCTCTCTCACAAATGTAAGTGAACTGGCCTATTTTTATAACGACAACCTCTACTTGCAGTAAAATAACTTCCAATAATTTAATATCTATAATATACCAAAGACATCTCCCAGTCTTTCACAGGACTGTCATTATACTACAAAAAAAATGACGTCAAGTGACATCAGGAGATTTTAGGACAAATGACTGAAGGCTTGGTCAAAGAGGTTTTGGAAGTAAGTTCCAGACTGTAGTGCCATGGCAGCGATTATATTTGAAGAATTGTCAGGCGAGAGGAGATTGCATAGATGAGCAGGGGGTAAGACTATGGAGGATTTTGAAAATCAGGATTGGAGTTTTAAAACTGTGGATTTCTTAACATTTTTGTCACATTTTTATTTACTGTTCTTACTGGATATGTAGTTCTGTATTTCTTGATATTTACATAATTTACAAATATTCTGATAATGAATAAAAGTTAATGCATTCCATTATTTTACAATTGTCATTAAACAGCAGACAAATTTATTAATCCCAGCTTTAGCTGAGTAGCCTACTCCTAGGAAGTAACTGAGAAATTATTAAAATTTGTTCATATTATACTTTCGACTACCATAAACCTAGCTTTTTCTGATGGGATGGGTTTTGCTCAACTCAGATGCTGGGGGCCAATTTAGTTGGCTCTCCGCATCCTTGGGTTGGATGACAACTAGATCTTGGGTGCCAAAGTGTCGAGGTCCCATCCCTGAAAACTCCTAATTGGCTTTGATGGAAAGCAGAGCTGGAGGCAGAACGTGACATGTATTTAAACAAACATTTAAAACTATTTAAATGGATCCAAATGATTTCAAAAATTAATGTTTTAAAATAGTTAATAATAGATATAAACACATGAAAAGATTAAAAATAGTACAATGGTACAATTTTAAAAATGCGTTTCCATTTTCCTTCTAATCTACAATCCTCAAAATCAGTAGAACCTTGCATTAAGTCTTGATGAGGAGTTGGGCTTGGTTGGGAGTCCAGTGGCAGGAGAACAAACAGATTCACCTCCTTAAATATATCAGCACATCCTGAACTTGTAACGCATTCAGGTAGATCCAGAGCTTCCACTTGCATAGCAACAGTTCTTTTAAAATTGCCAATCAGATTTGGCACAATATTTAGCTTTTATCAAGCAATGTTGGGTAGAGGTCATTTTTCACAGAAAACAGGTGAAACATATACTTTTTAACTATGACTGGATAACAGAAATTGAGAGTTCCAAAATAATTCTAATGTTAAAACTACAAATTAATTCATCATGTGTGTTTAGAGAAAGATCTTGAAAGCGCTATAAAATATTGACTCTATTAATTTGAATATTGACATTGGTTTGCACATTACAATAGCAAGCAGTTTATTTTGTATCATTTTGTTTATAAAGCACTTAGTATTTTTCAAAAGATCTGATTCATTTCAAATTAAGATAAGTTGATGAAAACAGGCAATATTCTGATTTTGTTCTTATTTTATATCAACTGAATGTCACAAACAATTATTATTTGCTCTTGTGGATGACATTAAACACACCATGTGGAACTGTAAATCTGGTAAGTCATCTGGGTGGGGACAAAGAAAAATAAGTCCAATGTATAGCTTTACAGATAGTCTACCAAGTGAATCTATTCTTTGCTATTTTGTTATTTTTCAGCAGTTATTGTTTTGTGTTTAATAACTGTCATTAGATGTCAACTTTTGTTTCATATTACAATGCAATTTTTTTCCATTGTGGTGCTGCCAACTCCTTCATAATTATAGTGAAGTTAAGAAAGAAAGTGTTCAGCAGCTGAGTGTCAAGAGAAAAATACCAGTAAAATGTCAGAGGTCAGAAACAGATACCATTAAGCTACTACTGATCACTAGCACGGTACGGATGTTTTGCAGAGACCTTTTTTTTGTAAAAGACATGGGTAATTGAAGCTATTTCTGTTTAGCCTTGCTTGCAATGAACACTTGTAATGCAAGAAACTTTCTTTTTAGAACAGGAAGAAATCTTGGATGCTTCAAGGTTTTATTTATTGAAAAATTTTTTTGTTTTCACCTGAAATAAAAACAAAATGCTGGAAATAGCAGATAATGAAGTGTCTGCGGTAAGAATGGCAGAGGCAATGCTTCAATTGGATGATCCATTGTCAGAGTGAAAAGCAAAAGCTAGGCAGTTACAATTTATGGTTTTAGCCCGAGCTTAATTGCCTTTAGTTTCTTATTTTAGTGAGATTCAGTCCTCTGTATTCAGTACAAGATCTTTCAAAATTCTTGAATAACATGCTTATTTCTTACTGCATTTCTAAATTGTGTTGGATTTAACTTTACAAAGTTATATTTGTGAATTGTAGTCTGAATTGATCAGTTTATTTAAAAAGATACAATTATTTTCCCATCTGATTTGATAGTATTTATGTGACTGGTAAATCTTAGCTTGTAGATTCTTTGCAATCGGAAATATAAACAAATTATTCTCTGTACTCTTTTAAAAACAAAATGCTTAACACATTTGTTTAATACATTTTGCAGAAGCATACCATTGCATAAAAATATATCCAGATTCTCTGAGAATTGAATTCTGTTCTATTTATGCCCTACCCTTTTAATATAGTTATTTCTCCTGTATATATTGATTGGCCATGTGTAACATTGCAGAAAATTGGCCTTTATATACATGACTTTTGTGAACTGACCAATTAGATAACTGATTTGAAGAACTGGGAACATTATTTTTAAAATTAAGTAACCATGTGTACATTGATCCAAAGCGTGTTGGGTAAGTAATAATTTGCTATGATTTTCTTGCCAATCTGGAGCAGAAATGTTTTCGATGTAGATACTCGTGTGAAACTGGTTTAGAACTCTGGTTTCTGATTCTTGATCTTGTGACTCAAACCAGAAAATGGAGAAGTGAGTTATATACCATGGTATTAGATGATGTATTTCAGAAAGTTATATGGATATGCAGTTTGTTTTATAGATAATGCTTTGTAATTTGAGTAAAATTTTGAAGTCCATTTTTATAGGATTAAAATCTGATGGTTGAACAAATCAGAGATTAAAAATACCAGTTTTAGCAAAGTAAAGTGCAAGTTAGTTTCGGATCAAATATTGTCTGTTGCAATTCCAAATTATGTGAGTATATTGAAGAATTTCTTAGATCTGCAAACCACAAAGAGAGCAAACTATTAAAGGAAATAAGTAGCAGAGTTGATTGTGATAGTTATTATGCATTTCTAACCGTATTGAACCTTAAGGAAATTACTGATACAAGGCAGATATTAAATGATTTGAAAATAAATTCAGTGCAACCCATTATAAGAAAACTTCTAAGTGACTGATCTTATAAAAGAAGCTAAAAGCTATTGCAATTGAGATCAAAGTGATGCACCTTTATACTACAATATGATTTGGATAACAGCATTGATTAGTTTAAATCCATTCTCTACATTTTGAATAGAAGCAATCAGGATGAATTTTCTCAGGCTCACAATTGCCGAATGAAGTAAACCCCACTCCCCAATCCATTTAACGATACTTACCTTGAAGATATCTTAAAGATAAAGATGAAGCATTTAAAATAACTGCCATCAGGGCTAAATTTAAAATCAATATGAGCAGTCATAGAAGAGACCAAGCAATCAAATTGAATTAATATTTTATGGTTGAAATCAGACACTCGTATCCAATTTTGATGAGTCAGATATTGAGAGGTGGTTTCTTTTAGCAGGAGAGTCCAGAAATAGGCAGCCTAGTCTTAAGATAAGCGATTGCCATTCAGATCTAAAAATCATGAAATATTTCTTGACACACAGCACAGGATTATAAATCTTTGAATTCTCTATCTTTTAGAAGGTTATGGATGCTCATTTATCAAATGTGTTCTAAGTTCAGATGAATAGAACTTTGATGTACAATATCAGCATGTAGCAATCTGTAAGGAGAGTGGACAAAGTGCAGGATTTAGCCATTGCCTCATTAAATGACAGAACAGCCTTGCCCTCCTATGTCTAATGTTCTTCTGTTTCTGAAACAACTCCACCAAAGTCACTGCAACAAAAAAATGTTTTTTCTTACAAAAAAATCCAGTTTTTCTATGATTAGGTACTTCAGTGCTGAGTGAAGTATATCTTTTGTTACATTTCATAACCAAATTCCAAATTATATTTTGTTATTAGTGTTTCTTTTCCTTTAAAATTGGGTATTACAAGTACTTGTGTTGAAATTCTCCCCAAACTATTAAATAAACATCAAGGCTATGTGTTTTGTTTCCCTTAGGACCTTTTTGACCCACAGACTGCCCTATTGAGATATGTTTTAGAACAACCTTATTCCAGAGATATGGTCTGCAACATGCTAGGTCTAAATAAACAGGTACTGTATCTCACTGTATTTTGCCTTGGATTTGACTTCTAAATATAGCCTGCACTGTTCTTTTTCTCTTTTCTGTTGCTATGGCTAAATAAGCAAAAGAATGTTCAGCAAGCATAGTCAGACTGTAAGTTAGCATCAGTTTCTCGTAGATTTTACACTTGAGTTACTTGAAATAGGAAAACAAAGTTTTAATCTTCCGGTTTGTATTGCCTTGTGGATGGGAACTGTAAAATACTGTAAATGCAGTATCTTATGAAAAAACAGTAGAATTAATGTAAAGAAATACATAATTTGAGTTTTATTTACATTGCTTTAGCTATTAGGCCAGCCTCAAACATTAGAATTTGTACATTGGTTTTTGTGGGGCTTGGCCTGTCTGGGGCATTCTGAGGCTGGCCTCATAGTCACTGTTATGTCTTTCTTTTTTTCTTCCTTTTATTTTTGTTCTGTCCTGTCTTGTCCTGCCCATCCTACAATGCTCTAGACCTTGAACATTGCTCAGGTATGTTTACAATCTTACTGTTGTATTGTGACTAACGAGATGCTGACTGCTTGGTAGCAACTGATGCCATTTTAGAGAAAAAAGTAGATCTGCATGCTGGTATACGTAGAGTATGTAGTGGTGTCTGTCGCTGTCTGCTACAGAATGTGTGATTGTTGCAATTCTTGCACCTAAGATTTTTTAAAGTTGTCATGGAGAGGTTGTTTAGAAAATATTCATTTGTTGACCTATGAAAACTAGTTGACTGCATATGTAAAGTGGCATCAAAAGATGTGTTCAAAGTAGCTGTACTTTTGTTAGGGATGATAAAGCATGCTTTCAAAGGAAGTACAATTTTTTTATCGTAGTTTTTTTAAGTTTCATGATCACATGTGGAAAGCATGCTAATTTTATATGTAGGTAGTAATAGAATTTAGGTTCTGAAGAAATCAAAAACAATTCTGCTTTACAAATTTGATCACTAGAACATATGTGGTTAAGTTTCTTGTTGACCAAAGTTGAGTCTTTGCTTTTTCAAAAAGTAAGCAAAATAACTTGTGTTTTTGAATAAGTAGATTTGGGGAGAAGGAAAATCATTGCAGTGCTTGGCATCTTTTTTTTACGCTACATGCAAATTAGGTGCTTTCTGAAATATCTCATTGCAGTGTGTTTAGGTTAGCATTTCATGCTTTGTTCATTTTCTTTTGCATAAGAAATCTGTCTTTGTGTTTACTGTTCATTACTGTAATAAGTGTCTACTTTACAGCACAAACAACGCTGCCCAGTTTTGGAAGACCAGCTTGTGGATTTAGTGGTTTATGCTATGGAACGCTCGGAGACAGAAGAAAAATTTGATGATGGAGGCACCAGTCAGTTATTATGGCAACACCTCTCCAGTCAGCTCATTTTCTTTGTCTTGTTTCAGTTCGCTAGCTTCCCACACATGGTGTTATCGCTTCATCAAAAGGTATGTTTGGAATACAGAAGTATGTGTATGTTTCATTTCAAACCTGCATTGTGCTCAGTTCATGTTTTAATCCATGATTATTTAATGAGTGTATAAGATGATAAACTTGCACGTTGTTTTTGAAATAGCAGGAAGCCAACCCAAATGACATATAACAGATGATAATGTGTAAAAAGGAATGTGTATGAAAATTGCTCGTGGGCAGTAATTGCAAAACAAAAAATTGCAAATCCTGGAAATCTGAAATAAAAATAGAAAAGGCTGGAAGCACTCAGCAGGCCAGGCAACATCTGGGAGAGAGAAAGAGAGTTAACATTTGATGTCATAGACCTTTCATCAGAACTGGAAGTGTGAGAAAACAAGGGTGTTTTCAGAGAATGGGAGGGTTGGAGAGAGCAAATGTGTATCACTTGTATTATGAATACTAAAGTACAATGTAGAAGAACTACTAATGGAGATAGGTGTTCAAACATATTATTAAAAACAATGGTTGGACTGAAATTAGAAATGCTACTTGAATTGAGTGAGTTAATATCAAAATATACTGAAGGAAGCTAGAGAGTAAAGGGTGAAGGCTTTAATAATTTTACAGAAAATCTTTTCTAAAAAAAAGACAGGTTTGAATGATCTCAAAGGTAACAAAATAAAAAGAGGTAAAAAGGAAAAAGTCAATGAAAAAATTCTCATCTTTAAGTGAAATTTTAGAATTTGTATAGACAAAAAATAAAAATGTAAGAGGGAAGTACACAGTAAATGGCAGGTCTCGGGGAGCATTGATGTACAGAGGGAACTTGGGGTACAAGTCCATACCTCCCTGAAAGGGTGGTAAAGAAGGTGTAAGGCATGCTTGCTTTCATCAGTCGGAGTGTTGAGTATAAATGTCAGGAAGTCATGTTGTTGCAGTTGTATAAAACTTTAGTTAGGCCACATTTGGAGTATTGTGTGCAGTTCTGATTACCTCATTACAGGAAGGATGTGCAGGTTTTGGAGAGGTTCACTAGGATGTTGCCTGAATTAGAGAGTGAGCTATTAGGAGAAGTTGGATAAACTTGGATTTTTCTGGAGTGTTTATCAGATAACCTGTGTCTTCTGAATTACTCTCAGAAACTCCTGCTGTTGCTGCTGTACCATCATCCCTGCTAGGGTTCCCTTCCAATAAACTTTGGTCAGATCCTCTCTCATGCCTCTGTAGTTACCTTTGCTCAACTGTAATACTGACACATCTGATGTTAGCTTCTCCCTTTCAAGCTGCAAGGTGAATTCTATCATATTGTGATCACTGCCTTTTAAGGGTTGCTTTACCTTAAGCTCCCTAATCATTGCGCAACACCAAATCCAGAATTGTCTTTTCCTTAGTGGGCTCAACCACAAGCTGCTCTAAAAATTCATCTCGTAGGCATTCTACAAATTCCTTCTCTTGGGACACGGTGTCAACGTGATGTTCCAAATCTACCTGCATATTGAAATCCCCCATGACCACCATAACATTACCCTATTTACATGCCTTTTCTATCTCCTGTTGTAATTTGTACCCCATATCCTAGCAGCTATTTAGAGGCCCTGTGTACAACTCCCATCAGGGTCTTTTTACCCTTGCAGTTTCTTAACTCTACCCGCAAGGATTTTACATCTTCTGATCCTATATCACTTCTTGCTAAGGATTTGATTTCATTTTTTACCAACAGAGCCACCCCACCCCCTCCTGACCACCTGCCTATCTTTTCACTAGGATGTGTATCCTTGGATGGTTAGCTCCTAGCTAGGATCATTCAGCCACAACTCTGATGCCCACAATGTCATACCCGTCAATTTCTAACTGCACTATAAGCTCATCTACCTTATTTCGTATACTGCGTGTATTCAAATGTAACATTTTTGGTCCTGTATTTACCACCCTTCTTCTCAACTTTGTCTTCCTGTTGCCTGAAGTTAAATTCTTAATCCTTTCCAAACTTACTGTCTTATTCTTTATTCAGGAGACTTCAGTAACCTCTCCTGCACTCTTCTTCCCTTTTACTTTATGCATGCTTTTCCAGTCTGTTGAACCCACCACCCTACTATTTAGTTTGAAGCCCCTATCCACAGCCCTAGTTATGTGATATGCCAGGACCCTGATCCCAGCATGTTTCAGGTGGAGCCCATCCCATCAGAACAGCTCCCTCCTTCCCCAATACTGGTACCAATGTCCCATAAATTCGAACCCACTTCTCCCACGCCAATCTTTCAGCACATTTAATTGTGGTACATGCCTGGAATACAGGTCTGGGGAAGTGGTGGAAGCAGATCCAATAGCAATGTTTAACAGGCATTAAGACAGACGTATAATCATGCAGGGAATGGAGGACACATGCAGACGGATGTGCACTTAAAATTGGCATCATGATTGGCACAGACACGGGCCAAAGGGCCTGTTGCTATACTGTTCCATATTCTACAGAAAGGTAGTGGGAAAGTTATAGACAACCTGTAAAGGGCAGAGTGTGTTTGTTGTAATTTTATTTAATTTAAATGTAAGTTAATTGAAATTTTTAAGGAAATCATCATGTAATGATGAGAGCAGTGTTACTGATGTGGTAAGGGTGGAAGTTTGGATGGTATTTTAACAAAGTATCACTTAAAAGATGCACTATGAACATAAGAGTACATTTTAATAGAGGGAGAAAAGGCTCTTGCCCAAAAATGTAAGTAAATGCAAGACATTTTAAAGACACTTGGACAGATACATGGATAAGAGAGGTTTTGAAGGATATGGGCCAAATGCAGGCAAATGGGACTAGCTCAGGTAGGCAGCTTGTTTGGCATGGATGAGTTGGGCCAAAGGGCCCGTTTCTGTGCTGTATAACTCTATGACTAACTAACAGATTAGTCAGAATGGGAAGATACGGGGTGCAGCCATAGATCTTTTAAAGCTGACAACTTGAAAATGGAACAAGAAAAGCAAATTAATTTTAACTTTCATATATGAGATACTGAATTTAAGCTTGATTGTTTTGGTCACATTTGGAGTTTTGCATGCAGTTCTGGAAATCTTGGTACTAAGAGGACATTCAAACATAGAAGTGATAAAATGAAGGCGCACTATCACACGTCCGATAGGCAAAATTGCAACTTTTAATGTTGGTATGTGGGACAGGAGCTGAAGCTTGCTCAATGTCCATGTTCAGCCATTAAATAACAATACCCAAGTCATCTTTCCCACAAAGCTCCCCAAAATAGAATCTCTTCCCTACGCTATCCATTCTTATTTCAGACACTTGTACATGTAGGTGTGTGGTTTGTACACAATTACAATTTAGATTTCAATTTCTCTTTCCCAGTATTTGATGATTTGCTGGAACTATTAAGCAATGTCTCTTTGCATCTTTGTTGTCTTTATCTTTTAGCTGGCAGGCCGAGGTTTAATAAAAGGACGAGACCATCTGATGTGGGTTTTATTACAGTTCATTTCTGGCAGTATTCAGAAGAATGCATTGGCTGACTTTCTTCCAGTGATGAAGTTGTTTGATCTTCTGTACCCAGAGAAAGAAGTAGGATTTGTACATCAATCTACTATTGCAATTATTTAAGTAAAGAATGAAGGGAGCTTTCCAGATTTTCATTTGTGCTTATTTTTGTTCATTTGCAGTGTATTCCGGTACCTGACATTAGCAAACCACAGTCAACTCATGCCTTTGCTATGACTTGTATCTGGATACATCTCAACAGGAAGGCACAGAATGATAATTCCAAACTGCAGATACCCATCCCTCACTCTCTCAAGCTCCACCATGAGTAAGCTGCTAAATACAAAGTTTCTGTTTGCTGTTTGGACCAGTGGCCATAATATTTAAATCCATGGAATGAATTAGAGCACACGTTGCCTGCATGGATATAGGCTTTAGGTTCCCTTTGCCCATTATTGTCTATAATAATGAATAAAATAGTTGGCTAGATTACTTCCTATATTCTGTGTAATGTATATTTTAGCATGGTAGCAATGCATTTAAAATTAGCCAGTTTAATGTATGATATCTTTAGTTGATGCATTTGACTTAATATCATAAACTGTTTCTATAAAGTAGGGATGAATAAAGACTAAATATTAATAAGCAATGAAGAGATAAAGGCCTTTTCTCATCCACAAAAGAGAGATTCAATATTTTTAGAAGAGATATTTCTTGGAAAATAAAAGTGCTAATTTCTCTTCACAAAAGTCAATACTTGATGCTGAATATATACA
>JARFYF010000002.1:49258387-49275646 GCA_030265395.1 Rhina ancylostomus | reverse complement strand
GCCACTCATTTTCCTGTCCTCCTGTGCAGCAGAGCCACTCATGGTGCCATGATCCTAGCTACTGCTGCCTTCCCCTGATGAGCCATCTCCCCCAGTAGTATCCAAAGCAGTATATCTGTTTTGGAAGGAGATGACCACAGCGGACTCCTACACTACCTTCCTACTGCTGCTCTGCCTGTCACTCACCTATTCCCTGTCTATCCCTAGGCCTTTAAACTGCAGTGCAACCAACTCACAAAGCGCGCTATCTACGACATTCTCAGCATTGCGGATGCTGCAAAGTGAATCCATGCGCAGCTCTGGTGCCGTTATGCGATCTGTCAGGAGCTGCAACTGGACACACTTCCTGCACACATAGTCATCGGGGAAACTGACAGCCTCCCTGAGTTCCCACATTGCACAGGAGCATGACACTGGTGTGAGCTCACCCGCCATAGCTAAAAAGCTTTGAGGGAAAATAAAGAGACAGAAAAAATGACGAAGAACCTACCCTCACCTTAGCGTTGCTCGCCCTCCTCATTGAAGCCTGGTATTCACTCTCAAAATGGCTGCTCTGCTTGACCCTAACTTTTAATTAGCTGCTGATAATTAGCTATGTAGCCAATCATCTACTAACTAACAATTAGCTGACTTGCCTCTTAAATTCCTGCAAGTGAAACTCACAAGCAAGTAAGGAGACTCGCTTCTTTTCAAATCTCCCACTCTCGTTCCAAGTCACCAACTCCTTAGCCTCCACCTCTTCTCGCCAAAGCCTCAGCTCCCCACTCCAACACTGGCCCACTTCCACAATGGCTGCTTCAAAATGGCCACTCTGCTTGACCCTTGCTACTTTTTTTTTGGCTGCTGTTAACGAGCCAATGAGCCAATCAATTATTAACAACTTGCAGATGTGCCTCTTTTCGACGCTTGCAAGGTAAAACTCACAAGCACACAGACTCGCCTCTTTTCAAATCTCCTGCTCCAAATTCCGACTCCTGCAAGGTGAAACTCACTGTTATACAAATTTGGATGCAAATAGACAGGATTGCCACCACCAAGTAAAGCCTTAAGATACTTTCTTACTTAAAAAAAATCTGCAAGTTACTACCTTTGTAGAAACTCGAACCTAAAGATGAGTTTGCTTCAATTAGATATTTCAAACATGAATGGTACTTTCTCATTGGCATATGTATCAGAGGATTTCTTACTCACCGTATTAATCTGAATACCAAACCTTTTTCCAGAAAAATGGAAAAGTGCATTTTCCCTGTCATGATTTTTGTTGTTTGAAAAGATCATGAGCAATTTGCTAATGAATTTCAGTCCATTTATTTAAATACTTAAATGGCCGGAGGATGTGCCATCTGTCTTGAATGACTGCTTGTTTTTTAAATTGAGTTGTTTGCCTGGTCATTTCAGAGGCAATTGGTGTGGAAATGGAGTCCCTTGTATGCTAAATCAAAAAGGGATGACAGATTTGCTTCCCAAAGACATGACTAAATGAGTTGGGTTTTGAAAACAATGTGTTAAAAATTTTCATATTTCTTTTAACTGATGCTAATTGTTTATTGGCACCCATTGTTTATGCTGATGTTTTTGCTTATTTGAATTTAATGGAAGAATCTGTTTGCAGGGAGATTATAATTAGCTTCATATTGCTCTGAAAGCTTGCAAAAGTGGTGAAGAGGATAGGGCAATGGTTCATAAATCTCAATTAGGAAAGAGCTGGAATATGGAATTATAAACAGTCCTGTAGTTTACTTATCATCTTTGACCATTTAGCGTTGAAAGCACAGCTCTCCGGCTCATCACTGCTTTGGGCAGTTCAGAAGTCCAGCCCCAGTTTACTCGTTTTCTTAGTGACCCCAAAACAGTTCTATCTGCAGAGTCTGAGGAACTTAACAGAGCTCTAATTCTTACTCTAGCAAGAGCAACACATGTAACTGGTAAGTACTAATCTGTAACTTCTGTTTTGTTATAACTGCATTGTGAATTATCCATTATTTGAATAAGCTTATTTTGAGAAAATTATCCAGTGTTACATGGAATCTAATTTCTATTAATAAATAAACATTAATGAAAATTGGGGATTTCATGCAAAATGCTAGAAATCCACAAATTTCATTTCCAGGTGCTCTGCACATCAAGCATACTGTACATAAAGAACCTTGAGCATGACTGCATGCTAAGATGCCACTTTAAAGCTTTTCTGTGACATTTGATCAGGCTCCCAATGCACTGGTGAAGCTTTCTTCTACAATACATGAGTGGGACCACCTTCAACAGGTCCTGGTCCAATACTGGAAACTCCAAACTGGGAAGGTCTCCATTTAAGTCATTTATTTTACCCACTTCTCCTTCAAACTCCCAAACACCCCTCACATTCTGCCGTAAGCCCCTTCCTGCACCATTTGGGCTATGGTAGTAATTCAGCCTCACCCCCAGCTTCACAATCTTCACCTGACCAACCTCCTGTCCACCAAGCTCCCTGACTACCTACCCCTAGTCGCAAATGGTAATTACAGCCCTATGACTCTCCACGCACCAGCCTTCTGTAGGTTGCCAGTAGCTGTGCTGCTAAATTTACACTGGGTGAGTTCTGGCACAGGATTAGTAATTTGAATGAACAGAAACAGGGCAGAAAGACAGTTTATACTTTCAATTGATTTTGTGTGTTTAATTTTTTTGCAATCATTATTTAGTATTTTTCAGAGTATATTTAATTCTTACTATTTTTTTCTGAATGTCTGATATTTGCCAACCTTCCAGCAGTTTGACAGCTTTGACAGCCAGTTTCAGCCTGGAGAGTAGCTCAAAGGATTGCTTATGTATTTCTGTGGGTTTGAATAGGACCTTGACCAATCAGTTTAAAGTTACCTCCGTTCAGGAAACTCTCACCATGGGATGAGCACAGGTGGCTTGTTGCAGCTACGGAATTCCGGATCATAGCTGTTAAATGCTGCCTTTCAGATCCAGTATTGTTATCATATGCTACCATGCCCTTAATACTTCTGCATTATCTGCTATTCTCTAATGTTTACCATGTCTTTTTAAAAACAAAATTATAGACTTTTTTACAGGGTCAGAATCTATACAAGGTACCTGGTGTAAAGACATTCTACAGACAATTATGGTTTTCACACCTCACAACTGGGCTTCACACACTCTCAGCTGTTTTCCGACTCCATTACAGGTAAGGTCATCTTTTGGAGTTCTGGAATTTTAAATGTTAGCGCTGTGCTGATAGCACCCAAGATGGTAGCCCTGCAAATAAAACTCTTAATTGGTTTATTATTGTCACAGTGAACAGCTTTTGTTTGCATGCCATCCAGACTGATCATTCCACACACAAGTACATTGGGATAGTACAAAAAGGGAAAAAGCAGAATATAGTGTAATAGTTACAGAGAAAATGTAGTGCAGGTAGAAGAAGTGCAAGGGCATGACGAGGCAGACTGAGAGATTAGAGTTTGTCTTTATCGTACAAAAGGTCCATTCAAGAGCCTTATAACAATGGAGTAGAAGCTGTCCTTGAGCCTGCTGGTACATGTTTTCAAGATTTTGCATCTTCTGCCAGATGAGAAAAGGGAGAAGAGAAAATGATTGAGATGGGAGGAGTCCTTGATTATTTTGGCTACTTTCCCAAGGCAGCATAAAATGTAGATAGAGTCAATGGAAGAGAGGTTGGTTTTCATGATTGACTGTGCTGCGTTCACAACTCTCTGCAATTTCTTCCAGTCTTGGACAGAGCAGTTGCCATTACCAAACTGTGATGTATCCAAATAGCATAATTTCTATAGTTCGTGTAAAAATCTGAAGTATTTTGTTTTGCTTCTGTAAAAACATTAGCCTCTGTTTATGTAATGGAAAGATATTCCTGATATTGGGGAAGTCTAGAACTACGGGTCACAGCCTAAGGGTAGGACATTTAGGGTGGAGAAAATTCTTTACCAAAAAAAGTGGTAAGCCTGTTAAGGCAGTTGAGGCCAGATCATAAGAACTGCTATTGATTAGTAGTGAAGAGATCAGGGGAATGGGGAGAAAGCAGAAACCGGGTACTGAATTTAGATGATCAGCCATGATCCTATTGAATGATGGGCCAGGCTTGAAGGGCCAAATGGCCTACTACTGCTCCTAATTTCTATGTTGCTATGTTTTTAAGGTGTTAAGACTGTTTTTTAAGCAGTTGGAGTATAAAGATGAGATTTTGATTCGCTATCAATATGAGATCAAAAATAGTGCAGCAGGATTTCATGGTCAATATTGATTAGTGATGCATTAAAGTCTTGAAAAGAATTCTGCAACTACATTTTTTTAATATCTGTGCATTTAATATATTGAAATTGTATTTATATGTGCTCTACATTAATTTAAAATATTTTATCTGCCTTAGGCTTTTTTTAAACAAAACAATGTACCTCAGGAAAGTCGATTTAATTTAAAAAAGAATGTGGAAGAAGAATATAGGAAGTGGAAGTCCATGACCAATGAGAACGATATCATCACTCATTTCTCCATGCAGGGTTCTCCACCACTCTTCCTCTGTCTGTTGTGGAAAATGTTGTTGGAGACCGATCACATTAATCAGATTGGTTATAGGTGAATACCAATAGATGACTTTAGTAGAAAATTTAGTAGAAAAGTTGTAATAATTGGAAATTTTGTCTATATGTTTGAATATTTTTCTATAGAATATTCATGTTGGAGATCTTCTGAGTGACATTGTGAGGGTTATTAGCTGTCATCTGATTATTTTTTTTAATTGTAGCAAAATAGAATCTGAATTGACAGAGCCGAATTGTTCCTAGGTCATTGCCATAGTTAATCTGATCTTTTTAGATGTGCATGAGTTACCAGGTTTGAATTGGCTATTGTTTTCACGTTGAATAGTTGTTGCTTCTTCCACTTTGAAAGAGTTGAGACGTCATGTTGCAGATTTTAGGTTAGACCACCCTTAGAGTACTTGTGGTCACTACACAAAGGCAAGGTTGTGGTAGCAACAGAGAGAATACAGAAGAAATTCACCAGGATGCTGCCTGGAATGGAGGGCTGTAGTTTTTATTAGGAGAGATTGGATAGGCTGGATTTATTCTTACTGGAATGTAGGAGATTGAGGGGTGACCTTATGGAGATTTATAAAATTATGAGGGGCATAAATAGAATAGAGAGTCTTTTTCCTAGGACAGAAGAGTCTAGAACTAGAGGGCACAACTTTAGGGTGAAAGGGGTAAAATTTAAAGGAGATGCAAGGGATAAATTTTTCCCACGGAGAGGGTCATGATTATCTGGAATGAGCTGTCAGAGGAGATAGTAGAGAGAGATACATTTAGAACATTTAAAAGCCATCTGGGCAGGTATTTGGATATGAAAGGCATAGCTGGTTAAAGGCCTAATGCAGGCATTAGCATAGATGAGCATAGATAAGGTGGGCTAAAAGGGCCCATTTCTGTTTTGTATGATTCTATGAAAAGTGGTTTACGTGGCATATTTTTGGGTACGAATATGGTTTTTAAAATAAGGACTGAATAATGCCCACTTATTTCCCATTTTCTAATATTGTTTTATCTAAAGTCTATACCTTTTTAAAACAAAAGGTGATCTCTTCCATTAGCAGAGTTTAGAATGGAATGCTCTTTTCGGGAGTCTGGTGTTCGGATTGCAAGCAGTACAACATACCCAATGTAGTTAAATGAATGTATCTAGGGTGCCAGTACTCCAGATGTTGGCCTGGCTAGTTGGTTTGTCCTTCTCATGAAGTTGGAGGATTTTGCGGAGAAAGCATTGGTGCTATTTTTCCTGTGCTCTGAGATGTCTTCTGTTGATAGTCCAAGCCTCCAAGTACATTGAAAGTGCTGGGATTACTGCTGCCCAATAGATCAGGAGTTTTGTGTCAGATCTGAGGTCTTAACCTTGAAACATCTTTTTCCTCAACCAGCAAAAGGCAGTTCTTGTGCATTGAAGACAGGTGAATTTCATCATCACTGTCTGTCTTTGCTGAGTTATGAAAAAGATGTCCATATTTTCGAGGATCTCACCATGAATCTATAATTTTAGAGAATGGTGTGATGCAACAGAAGCAGGTGTGTCTTGTGGATGTTGACTGTAAGGCCTATTCTTTTACATGCTATAGATGGCTAAGAGCTTGACCTCTCAGAACGCACAAACATAAGAGTGGTCTGTACACTGCAACTCGTTGACTGAGTTTTGGGCAATCTTAGTCCTGGAGATTAATCACCAAATTTTGAACAGTTTCAAGGAAGAGATTCAAGGATATGCTCGAAGCAACATCTCTACTGACTCCTGGTAGTCTTTAGCCCATGACCACCAGAAGTGGAGAAGTAGCAATCAGAATGGTATTGCAAACCTCAAGGTTATGCGTTGGGAGCATGCAGAGACCCTACATAAGCAGCAGAAGTAGTATATCACCTCGTAAACCACCCAACCAACTTCCTTCCTCTTCTCCACCCCACCTGTGGAAAAGTTTGTAATTCCCACATTGGCTTCATTAGACACCTCAGACCCCACAAAACTGGGGTGGAAGCAAGTTATCCTCAATCCTGAGAGACTGCCTAAGAAGAGAAATTTAATTGTGTATTACTGCAGATGATAGATTTATACTTATAGTATTATATTTGTGGCATTTGCCTGTTTTCAACAGATTAAGATGTTTATGTCTTTTTCAATAACCCGTGATTTAACCTCCTAAAGTGTAGTTTTACCTTTAAGATTACATCTGTTTAAATTTGTTTCTATTGTTTGATGTAATAAACTGTCAGCAACATATTTGAAAAATGAAATGTAAATTTATTGTAAGTTTTTGAGTTCTAGTATTTTGCAGATATGCATTTTGTCACTTGTATGTTTATAATGTATTTGCAAATTACCTAGTTTTTCTGTAAATTATGTATATTGAAAGACATCTGTATTTTTCCTTGAATGCAGAGTATTGGAGAGAATCGGAGCTAGAGCTTTGGTAGCTCATGTTCGAACGTTTGCTGATTTCCTTGTTTACGAATTTTCAACCTCTGCTGGAGGACAACAGTTGAACAAATGCATTGAAATCCTCAATGATATGGTGTGGAAATACAACATTGTCACTTTGGACAGACTGATTTTGTGCTTGGTAAGTCCACTATTAATTGTTTTTCCAAGTTCACTGGAAAAATGAGTAATGCTACACAGTTGATATTTCAGACTGAAAGGGTGTTAGTGATCATGGCATTAATTGAAAATTAAACAAATGCATGTTTTTGAAGGGAATGTGTAAGACTTCAACATACTTGGATCTTTATTTGTGACCTTAATGTTCCTTCGAGTAAACACTGGAAGGTTGTTGAATTATTTTTGTCAACTGTTGTCACTTTTGAGCTCTTCCAGATATGGCCATGCAACAATCAATTGGGATTTGGTTGTTTTCCTTTTACAGCACATTTGATTTTTAGGCAAGCTTTTTGGATGATTTTAAAGCAAATTTATATAGTTCACAGTAAAACAGTCTGTCTGTGGTCAGTATTTCTTCCAATATGTATTAGTTGGCCTACTTACTTCTCCCATCCCCACCCAGATAAAGCACTATGTTTAATGTTTGGTGAATTGTGAAAGATGATTATCTGAAATATCTAATCTTAAATGCCTCCAAATTATAAGCGCGTTTGGCCTGTCTTCCATCCTCCTTCCCTTGAGCACTAGTCCACTATATATAGAACTGACTGATCTCTTGTCAGAGATGGCCTTCAGATATTTCTATTGTAATGAAAATTATTTTTAAATGTAGGCTTTACGAAGTCACGAAGGAAATGAAGCCCAGGTCTGTTACTTCATTATTCAGTTGCTGTTGTTGAAACCAAATGATTTTAGGAATAGAGTGAGTGATTTTGTGAAGGAAAACTCTCCAGAGCATTGGCTGCAGAATGATTGGCACACAAAACACATGAACTACCACAAGGTGAGTGTCTTTCTTACTGATTCTTTATTTCAGACATGTATATCAGCAATGATATAGGTGTCGGATTCACTGGTTCAAAATTTATTAGGATGAATATATTAGCCATGCAGAGTTGGGATTTAACAGAATGATGTATATAAGTTGGAATGGTGAATTCCAAAACACTAAAGAGATTTGTTTTCCACTGCCTTCAATATATTGACAGTTTTTTTTGTACTATGCAGGTATCTATGATCTGGTTTAAAATCAATAAATAGGGTGGAGTATCTATTTGATCATTCTAGGTGAGAATGGATCTATTATCAGAAATATGCACATTAAATCACAATGTCAGTCCACCAGCTGTGATTTTAATTGATAAAAAAACAAAATAGTTCAAAGTCAAAATTAAGTTTATTGTAATACACATAAGTACGTGTATGCACAGATGCAATGAAAAATTTCCTTGCAGCAGCATCACAGGCACATGGCATTAGAGACACAACATTCACAAGAAAAACAAATGAAGAAAGAACACAATTAGAACAAACAAAAAGTCCACTGTAGTGCAAAATGGTTATAGTGTTGCTATACTGAGGTAGTGATTAGGGTTGTTCAGGTTGGTTTGAGAATGAAATGGTTGAAGGAAGTAGCTGTTCTTGAACCTGGTTATGTGGGACTTCAGGCTTCTCTACCTCCTATCTGATGATAGTGTGAGAAAATGGCATGGCCTGTACGATGGGGATCTTTGATGACAGATGTTGCCTTCTTGAGTTCTAGTTGTGATTCAGTTCCTTGTTTTTGTTTTAAACTTACAAATCGTCAGTATTGCAGCAATTTTGGAAAGTAACATTTCACTTTAGGTGCGTGCATAACTGGGGATGCTCACTTTCCAAGCTTAAAAAGTCAACAGTTATAGATGTGACTTGGCTTTGTGTTATCTATCCTAATGATGCACAACTTCTTAGGAGGAAGGCCAGATTGATGATCCACACTGAATGCATATTTACTTAACCTGCTTCATTCTGCACTGTCAAAAGCCTTGCTGAAATCCACATAAATGGAATACTTAAAATCCACAGTTCTCATTGACAATCCTTATTACCTCCTCAAAAAAAAATTCAATAAATTTAGTTGGACATGACCTTCCCATAAAAAATCTATGCTGATTGACCTTGATCAATCTGTGTCTTTTTAAATGAAGATTTATATCCTCTCTCTGGGGGAGTTGACCCCCTTTGGGCTAGGGTGCCCTCTGGAGTATGAAGCAGAAAAAGACCTCAAGCTGTGGAGAGAGAAATGCAGTTAACGTTTTGGGATCTTTCATCAGATGTAGTTCCATTTGATAATCCTTCTAACAAGTTGCTTGATCTCACAGCTGCAATTATATCTTCAATCAATATTGCCCACCTTTATTTACTTCTAATAAATAAGACAAAGGGGATAGCTCTGATTGAGGGAGGCTAGGGCTGTCATGGAGAAGTTGTAGATGAAACTATCTGGTTAATAGATTAATAAGGACAGTTGGAGAGAACACAAACAAAAAGGTATCTAAAAGCTGCAAAATGCAGAGTTATAGGAAATACCCAGCAGGCCAAATCGTACTAGTGAAGAGAGGGAAAAACTAAGCCCATAGCTTGGATAGATGATCTACAGCAGAACTGGCCAGTTCTGAAACAGATAGAGAAAGCCTGTAATCTGAAGTTGTAGAATTTGATATCAAGTCTAGAAGATGAGGTGCTGTTCCTCAAGCTGACGTTGTGTTCAACCCAGATATTGATATTGAACCGCTATGGTCTGGCACGGACAGAAGTATTTTGAAGGCAGGATGAATTGGACTGATTATATATGAATAGTCTTACAGCACCAGCACAGGCCCTTCAGCCCACCATATCTGTTTCAACCATCAAGTACTTATCTGTGTTAATGCCATTTTCTGGTACTTGGCCTATTGAGTCCTATGCCAAGGAATTTCAAGTGCTGATATGAATATTTCTGAAATGTTAAGAGTGTGTTTCCATCATCCATTCCAGATTTTGACTACCCACTGGTTGAGAAAGAGTCTGCCTCAAATTCTCTCTAAATCTCCTGTGCCTTAACTTAAACATGTATGCCCTCTGGTTACATTTGCCTCTGCTGAGCCTTAAGAATCCTTGGAAACATTTACCAAGCTCTGTCTGTTCCTCTGTACTTCCCAGGGCCCTGCCATTCACCATGATAATCCTAGTTTTATTCATCCTCCCAAAATACATCTCACATTTTTCAGGATTAGAGTCCATGTGCCATTTCTCATCCCTTCTTACCAATTGATCAATATCATTGTGTAGCCAAAGACCACCTTCCCTACCACCAAACTTTGTGCAATCTGCAAATTTGCTAATCGTACTTCCTGCATTTGTATCCCAATCATTAGCATGCATAACAAACTGCAAAGGTCCCAACATCTAATCTCCTGAGTACACTACTGATCACAGGTCTCCAGTTGCAAAAACAACCCTCGATCATCACACTTTGCCTCCTAGCCAATTTTGGATCCAGTTTGCCAACTTGCTTTGATCCATTGGTGATTAAAAGCATGGAATTGGAAGTGCAAGATGTTTACAAGAAATTTGTAGAAGTAACTCAATTTTTTGTGTATATCACCTGAAGATTTTCTATTGATAGTTGCTCTTTTTTGCTTTCAGAAATATCCTGAGAAGCTGTATTTTGAGGGCTTGGCTGAACAGGTGAATCCCCCTGTGCAGATTCAGCCTCAATATCTTCCCATTTATTTTGGAAATGTCTGCCTTCGATTTTTGCCTGTATTTGATATTGTAATCCACAGATTCTTAGAATTACTTCCAGTTTCAAAATCTTTGGAAACACTTCTTGATCATTTAGGAGGCCTGTACAAATTTCATGGTAGGTTTTAACCACCTCAGTATATTAATTAGTAGATTAGCCAAGTATTTTTTTGTAATTGTTTTTATAATTTAAGATCTTCAGGTTAATCTATTTTATCCTTCTCTTCATGTGGCCTTGAATTGACATTGTCTCATTTCTTATCTGAAGATTAGTTACATATTATGCATGCTATCAGTGAATACATTAAGGCTTTGAAGATCCTGCACCCTGGAAAGCCACCCTTATTGGAAATTTGCAAACACAATGCTTGTTAGCCAAATGCTATGCATTGATCATGAAGTCTCAGAAATTTTGCTTGTCTTGGATGGATAATTAGAGTGTCATATATTGTAATGTGTGTAACAAAGCATCCTCAAGTTATATTTTGCACAGGGTTTAGATGAGGGAAGGGAAAGACCTTGGACAGAACTGAAAATGAAGTTGATTTGAGCTTTTAAGGCATGAGAGAATATGTAGAGAAGAATTTTCATAAATATGCTGGGTACTTAATTTAGATAGGCTAGGAAAGGCTCCAAATTTTTACTGCATCTAGGTCATAACTCGCTTACTGCATAAAAATGTAAGCGCTTAATATATTGGGTGAGCAATTGGCTATGAAATGATACTGATGGTATCTGTTATATTCCTGCTTGTGAAGAGAATTTGTATTTTAATAATGAAAGATGTGCTCACTTTCTTTATAAAGCTGATTATTCTTAAGCGAAATGTAAAATTATGTATTTTTGCTTTTCTTGTAGACCGACCTGTGACATATTTGTACAACACTCTTCATTACTATGAGAGACATCTCAGAGACCGTACAAATCTTAAACGCAAACTTGTTCATGCAGTTATTGGTTCCCTAAAAGATAACCGTCCACAGGGCTGGTGTTTAAGTGAAACCTATTTGAAATCTGCCATGAACGCACGCGAGGATAATCCATGGGTTCCTGATGACACTTATTACTGCAAATTGATTGGTCGATTAGTAGAGAGTATCCTTCTGTGCTACCTATTTTTACATGTAAAAAGTGATCAGCATAAAAAGCCATGGGCATCTAATGTTAATCTCATTAGAGGATATATAAATCAAAAATATTGTCTTTACAGGAAAGAAAAGTAGATTGCAAGTTTGTTGCTAGAGGCTTTTATTTCCTCAAAGAATTATTATGGCCTTTACCTGAAAATATAAGGGTTACTACAGGTATGAAGTATTTCATTGCTACTTCCAGAACTTGTAAGAACTCTGAGTGCTGAGAGAGCATACAGCTTAAAACAGGCATTATTAGTTCCCGCTGATAGAAGTGTTTTATTTGTAGCCTATCTAATTTTATATCTTATAATGTGATTCATCTTATTCAATCAGAAGGTATTGAATTTTGCCAAGTGAGACCAGCTGCCAGGATGCTTTTCTACTGTTCAATAACAAGGTCCTGAGCAAATTGCAGCTTGTAAGTCTGTGGCTTCCATGAGTCACGCAAGGAACTTGAAATTGCTGGTATTTACATGGCTAAGTGTCAGAAGTTCCATGCATAATTAGCCAGCAAAACCCAGGAAAATTCAGCAGTTTTTGGATTATGACACAAATTCATTAATGTGAATGAAAATGCACAATTTGGCCCTCTATTTGGGCCATGTTCTTCCCACATCTACACCAAGCTGGCAGAGATGCTTGGTCCAATCACTCTGGGCCTTCTGATCCCAGAGTCACATGGTGAGGCAATGATGAGACATAAGTGACAACACAACCTCAACTGGTGTACTGCTGAAGCTCTGCTTCCAGAAGGTGCTGACAGGAAGGAAGGTTTTCAAGTATCTCTGATATACAGGTACATTTATAAACATTAAAGGAAACTTAAATAATTAAAATATTAAACTAAATAAGGGTAAAAAAAATGAATAAACTTTTGTAATCTCCAGGTTAGGAATTCCCATACAAACGAATGGGGATTCAAATCCTATATGAGGTCTGGCTGGCAGAAAGTAGCCGACACAAATTCCTCAGCCTAATGTGCTAGGATCTATTACTCAGCTCATCCCAGACAGGGTGCCTCAATGCTCTCAGATACTGTCGGAGTCCAGGGTGTACTTAACCATGAACAGTTGAACACTGGGGATTCTGCATAGAACTGCCAGATCACTTCAGCACAATCTTTGGTTCATTTCGCTGAGGTTTGAGGTCCTCCATTGATAATAATTAAGACTGAGCAAGGACCAAAGAATAAGAAGCTGGTATAGTCTGTTCAGACTCTTATGCCAGTACTGCCATTCAGTAGCACGTGGCTGAGCTTTTACTTCAGCATGACCTCTCTACATTAATCTCCTTTATCTCTTAATTCCCTTCATATCTCAAAATCTATTGATCTAACAGTAATCATTTGTTATGTTCATTTTTATTTAGAAATCTTAACATTGAGTTATATTAAATATTATTCAATCTGTCAAGATTATTGACAATATGTTTTTTGAGTGAGCTGTGGGTTGCTTTGTCTGCTCTCCATGTGAAAACCCTTGTGTTCAGCAACATTTCCCTTAATCAGTCCTTCAGCTATGGCAGGAAAATCACCTGGTCCATTTCCGAACTGTGACTGGAGATTCAATGAATTTCCCAACCCAGCAGCGCATGCCCTCCATGTAACATGTGTGGAACTTATGGCATTGTCTGTATCAGGGAAGGAAGTTGGAAATGCACTTCTAAACGTTGTTCTTAAGAGGTAACTTTTTGGATATGTTCTTTATTCAGTATTTGCCAAAATGGACTAGAAAGAATGACTAGCTTTAATATGGAAATGATCAATTACATTTTGCTTAATGTAAGGGAAAGGTCTTTTGCTGAAAAGTGAGTGAATTCTGTGCAAATGTTTTTGAGATTCCTGGTCCCATTTGTCAAGTTAACCTGCTGATGCAGGTAATGGGACATAATGTTACTCCCTATAAAAATTTACTTTATAAATTAAATGTTTGAGGTTGTGTAATCTTTATTGTTGCAGTGTGTATTTATTTCCCCATCACCTGCATAAATCACAAAGCATTACTGTCTAACTATTTGGGCAGGGCCCATTCACAGGAAACTGGGTCAGCACTGAATGTGCTTTACAAGATTGAAATGGAACTTAATTATAAAACCTAATTTCATGTGAAATTGACAGTGGGGTTTTTAAACTGTTACTCTTTAAAATTCAAGTAGCTAGTCCTGTAGTTAGTTCATGAAAGTGGGCTGATATCTTTAAGGTATTTGCTTCTGCAGTGATAATTTTCTTTTTTTCCAGTCAACCTTTGGTACCGAGAGAAAACATTACAGCTTGGATGAATGCAATTGGACTCGTAATAACTGCATTACCTGTAAGTCTAAAAGCTTTTCATTATTCTGGGGCCATAACAATAATTGATGCAGCCAATAGGTCTTTGTATTGTAGGCACAAATTAACAGGGTGGGGGGAAATTACAGACCAACGATGTTGGTGAAGATTCTTCCAACTTAAACAATTCTTTTTTCGAGTATGACTCCATTTCTTTCGGTGATTAGAGCTTTTTTCCCCCATAAAATCCATTAGCTTTTCAAGTGACCGCTTCGGGTTTATCTTCAACTGGAAAATGCCAAATAGAAGGTTCTTCCCGGATTCCTCCTAGTTCCCCACCATGACAGCCTTCGGTCAAAGCAGTTTGCTGTGCGTAACATCAACTTCAGTTATAGAATAATAGGAAAGTGCTCAATAGAATGCATTGCAGACATTTGTAGTGAAAAGGAACTGTATCTTAAAATGGGGATGAAGAATTAATAAGTGGGAAATGAAATATGTAGGCAGGCTTGAAAAATTCTGCTGGGAAACTGCTGCAGCCTGAGATACTTTAAATTGTTAATGATCTAAAACAAAACACAGCTAATATGAGTGATTCTTAAAAAGGGCTTACTGTAACAAAGTTTTGGCAAAAATGGTATATTGATAAGCTGAGCATCATTCATTTTAGATTTAATGGGATCTCTGGTTATACTGAATACTGAATTTTAAGGCTAAAACCTGAAATATTTTATGGTTCAGTTTCCTGTAAGTCCAGGGTATTAGCAGACTTATAAAGCTAACGAGCTTTGAAAGCTTTCTACTTGCACACAGTTAATTTTGCATATGAAATAATACAGTTTTGAGAAGCATTAACAGATGTGGGAATAAGACTACATGGAGGTTGGGCAATAATTTTCTTGAATAGTGGAACATGCTCAAGGTGCTAATTGGCTTATTCCTCGTCCTATATAATGACATTATGTGAGGGCGCCTCTGTGGTCGTATGGTGCAACCTGTCCTAAAACAATAACTGCTGGATTGTTTCCAATTTGCTGCTTTTGTTAAAACATCAAGAAACCTTAGATGTCCAATAGGAATATAAGCCAGGCAAATGTGGAATTCTTAGAATGGAGACTGGCATAATATGTTGTTATGGATTCATTGAAAAATAGTGTTTGAAAATGCTTTCAAATAAGGATTTTTTTTAGTGAGTAATATGTTTTATTTTATGTTTTAAGGAGCCCTACTGGATAGTATTGAATGATCGCATTGTGAGTGTTATCAACAGTGCTACACTGACCTCAGATACAGAATGGGTTGGCTATCCATTCCAACTCTTTGATTTCACAGCTTGTCATCAGTCTTATTGCGAGATGTACTGCAGCTATGTTCTTGCCTTGGCACACGCAGTATGGCACCATTCAAGTATTGGACAGCTTTCCCTTATCCCCAAGTATGTAATAGAGGCCTATGTGTCTGTCTCTTGCTGAAATGTTGTCTCTTGGTATGCAGTGCTGTTTTACTTTTAAAATGTAGTGGGTTTGCTTATGGTTACATACTAACTCTATGATACTGCAGAAGAAACACATCCTAATACAAAGGTATCAGCTATGGCTCATTTTGATAGCATTCTTGTCTTTGAGTCAGCATGCTGTGCATTCAAGTCTCACTCTTGAACATTGTCCCCTGTAGTTGGAATCTTGCACTGTTGGAGATGCTGTGTTTCAGACAAGAGGCACTTGGCTGCAAATAAATAATGGGGGGAATCTTTCCCTTGTCTCCAGTCAGCATCAGCAATACATATTATCTGATCATTTAGCTAATGGTTGTGGAGACTTGATGTTCACATCCTAATTTTCACTTCAAAAGTACTTAATTTGACCCTTCGAGGTTGTGAGAAACTATTATAGTCCAAACTTTACCTACCTGTGTGAATCAAATAGATAGTTCCCCATTCCCCCACTCTCCCACTGTTCCAACTCGAGAATTTTATCTGTTTTGCCTGGTCTCAGTTCTATACCTGTAACAAAACAACATTCTGGTTTCTGCTTCTATTCCTCTAAGACTTGCTCCAAGCACTTAATTTCTTTTCCTTCCTATCAGGCTCACATGTTGCTACAGCCTTGGTGTGCGATGGTCTCTTCCCAATATGATGGTTACCAGTACACAGCATTTCAAGTGGAAGCTAAAGTATAAAATTAGAATCATATAACCATTACACCAAAGAAGCAGGCAATCCACCTCAGACCCTGTGCCAGCTCTCTACCAGACCAAAAATGAAGAATTGGATTGACAGAATGACAGAGAATGCGGGACATGCAAATAAGGGAACTGATGCTTACTTGTGTGTCTTTCATTGAGTAATTCAATTAAGAAGGGTTATATAAAGATGTAAATTGGGGGGGGAAAACTGAAATAGTTGAGCAAACAACAAGGAGGGATAGTAGATACACTGAGAAAGAGATAATGGAGCAGAAGACAGGAGAAGAATATAGAAAGAATTGAGTGGGAGATTATAAAATGACAGTTCCAAAAATAATGTTTTATTATCAAAGCAATGATAGATGTTAGCTCTGTTAAAAATTGTTTGCCTTTGGACCTTCTCCTGTTTCAAAACATTTATACTTGTAGACAGAACTGTAGAAATCTTGTTAACCTTTCATCAGAACTGGAAATGTGAGGTCACTAACCTGAAATGTTAACTGTTTCTTTCTATTTGATATTGACCACTTTCCTATTCAGTCCTGGTAATTCCAAAACTAAAAGGAAGCTTTTAACGGAATGCAAATCTTCCTCCTCCTATGCCTTTCCGAAGACTTCCCCCACTCATCAGCTCTGATAAATGAGCTGACCGGAAATTGTAGAATAACTTCGTTAAAAGTTAATTACATTTCGTAGTAACAACTGACCCCAGCTCAGTTGCCACTAGTCTTCCCTGACAGAAGTTATTCAGCCTCCTTGGTTCAAGTGTGAAATTAATCAGGCAATTTACACAATGACAAATGTTGTATAACAGCTGCAGCCAAACTAAGTTAATTACAATCCATGCAGTTCCCTTTCCATGTGTTGATCTGATTTTATAAAAGGAACAAACAGCATTTCAGTTATACCTTCAAACTATTTACTACTTTTACAGTATTAATCTAACAGTGGCTGCTGATCAACTGAAATCTAATCTTCACCCAAACCCGC
>JARFYF010000002.1:49086680-49101423 GCA_030265395.1 Rhina ancylostomus | reverse complement strand
TGAACACTCTCCATCAATAGCACATCCTTCCTAAGATATGGGGCCCAGAACTGCACACAATATTCCAAATGAGGCCTAACCAGTGCCCCATAGAGCTTATGGAACTTTCTTATGTGACCATGGGAGCTGCAATACCTGTCCTTTCACCCCTTCCTTTCCCACCTCCAGAAACCCAAACAGTTCTTCCAGGTGAATCAGCAATTCACTTGCACTTCTTGCAATCTCGTGTACTGCATTGAGTCTTCATAATTGATCTCCTCTACATTGGAGAAGCCAAACCAAGATTGGGTGACTATTTTGTCAAACACACATGTTTAGGTTGCATGGGAAGCTCAGAGCTTCCTGCTTGTTGTTGCTTTAATTCTCCACCTCACTCTATTCTGTCTGTGGCCTCCTGCATTGAAAAGACTCACTCTGCTTCTCTTTCCACAGATGCTGCCTGTCCTGCTGAGTGTTTTGAGAATTTTCTGTTTTCATATTTCCAGCATCTTCAATTTTTTTGATTTTCAGTTTAGAATTATTACATGCATGTCACCAGGCTGCAGATGTAGAATGGAGATGAACTTACTTCTGAGGGCAGAGAGATTCCTCTCAATTGATGGAATCAAAGGCTTTTGTAAGTTTGGAAAGGCTACTTATTGAAGAACAGCACATCATCTTCAGTCTAGGCTCATCACAGCCGTCCAAATATTGAACTCTTCACAGAATCATAGAGTTGCACAGCACAGAAATGGGCCCTTTGGCCCATAATGTTTACTGTATACATTCTATTATTTGACTTCCCCAAATGCATCACCTTGCACTTCTCAGGATTAAAGCCCATCTGCCAATGCTCTGCCCAACTTTCCATCTGATCTGCAGGATCTCCTACTGAAATTCTAGAACTTCAGGTAACTTGGTTTTTTTTCTGTCTGTATCAGAACTGGCCATCTCTGCTATCGTCATCCACCTGTGATATTGGCTCAGTTTTCCTCTCTCCATTAGCACAGCTGGACCTATCGGTACGTCCTGTAGCCCTGCATTTCACAACTTTTATGTTCCTCTCTCTCTAATAATTCTTATTTCACAGCTTTTGTTCATTTGCTCTTTCTCTCACTGATCCCCTTGACTTAATGATATCTACAACTTATTACCACACCAACCCTGGTCTCACCCTATCAGATATAACCCCATGCCCAATCCCCTAGTTCCCTTTCTTCTGCAGTTCTGATGAAAGGTCTTTGACCTGAAACATTAACTCTTTGTCTCTTTCCACTGATACTGCCTAACTTGCTAAGTAATTCCAGCATCTGCAGGTTTTTTGATTTTCAAGAGCATCTGCAGTGTGGCAATTGCTGTAAACCAACGTGCACAGCAAGCTTCCTAATGGAACACTGTGTTAAGGAGTATATCTGATCTTTGGATAATGTTGAGATTTTGAAGAGTAGTGTGGTTGATTATGGTCTCTGCATTGTGAACCTGATGTCCCTTGTGCTAGCTGATGGACAGAATTGGCACAAGCATTGAAGAAAATCCTAGTATTTCTCCTGTGCCATTTTTGCTATCACATAATTGCAGAGATCACAGAGAAGGCAAGTTGAGCATTAAATCCCTGAGGTGGATGATGCAGTGAGTTCTGAGAGGACTGCAGAGAAGGAGAGGTTGGGAAAATTATTTGGGGTGGAGCACTGGACAGGTAATTTAAAGGAGGAAGCAATGGGCGAATGGTAGGGAAGAGAGAATTGGACAGATGACTGGCAGTGGGGGGGTGGGGGGCAGGGGGAGGGGTGATATTATGGAGGATTGTGATTGGTTCAGGGATGGGCAGACAATGATGATTGGCAGGGGAGTTAGGTTTGATGGGCAAGCCATAACTATCAAATAACCTATGGAAGATATTGTGAGCATTTTATGTCCCTTTCCAGAGTTATTATATTGATGCAGCCTTGACCACAATTTAAAAAGCAGAAATTTTTGCTTCCACGTTCTGAGTACTCCCGCCTGCCTGTTACCTCCTCCAATTGTCCACTAGAGCTGGGTCAGTCCAGTGTGTGACAGGCTGCCCTTGGTGATGAAGCCTCCAGGAGGAGCCAAAGAGTAAATCTGTGTTCAAACTAAACTCAGCAACTGTACAGATTTCAGATCAGGAATCAGATTAATGCTAGGGTAGAAATTGGCCTCAAGGAGACCTCAATCCCTGGCACAGGATCTGACAAGTCAAATAGACATTGGAAATTTTCAGCACTCTCTTGCACTTTTCTGAATTGTGTATTGTGTTTTCAATAGCACAACACAAGCTAAATAAATCTTTTTGAGCAAAACTGGATTTTAACTGAGGATAGAAAATATGTCAGTGGGGATTGAGGCAGGCAGAAAGCAGGCCTATCTTGGCAATGTAAGGCTCTGGAATTCCGAGGATCAATTAATCTAATCACCTGCCTAAAACTGACATTGTGGGGCTTGGGGGGCAGTGGTAGTGGTAGGGGGTTTCTGATTCCAGCCTGTGATGTTAATAATGAACTGGTAATAATAATGTAATGCTTATGGCCTCTTTTAGCCCTTCCCACCCGCTTTGGAAAACTGATTAAAATTGGAATCTTTGTGTCTAGTGAAACATGAGAAGGTGAGCTTCCCTGTCAACCCGTCAACTTCCAGCTCACAGGAGATGTAAACTGTCCAGAGCTTGTGGGCTACCCTGGTCCAATGTAATTGGCACCTGATTCTTCTTGGTTTCATTACCAAGAAAAACCAGAACAGGTTTGATTTGAATGACCAGTAGTTTGAGTTTAACTATAAACTATAGTATTCCTGAATTAGAAGTCCCACCATTCTGCAAGGGAAATGAAGCAGCTCTACAGGCACCTGAAGACAGGGGTTAGCATAAAACCTGTGACCTAAAGAACAGCATAGTGGATAGAGAGAACATAGGGGGTACAGTGGCTTGCTGAGAGCCTATAATGTGTGTACATTGTTTAGCACTGTAAAAAAACACGTATCGCCCAAACATCTAAGGCTCCACTCTGCTGAGAACCTAAAATGAAAATGAACTCATCAGGGACAAAGAGACGGTCAATGCCCACCCAAAGAAACACTTTTGAACTCTCCCCCCAGCACCACAACTGCAACTCTATCCTTGATGTGGACACCTTGGATATTATCCCAAAGCAACCTATTTAGTCCAGACATGCCACTCCAGAGCCAAGATCACCTGATCAACATTAAGTCAATAAGGTCGTATCCCAACTATAAAATAACAAGGTCTCAGGAATAGGTGGTATTCCTGTTAAGATCCCACCATTATCAAATACAAACAGAAGAACAAAAGAAATAGATACATTAATTGTCCTTTTTAATCTGTTTCTCTTCAAAAAAAAGGCTGATCTTGTGTCCATTCAGTGTCCAGTTAAGAAAATAATTCTTTAGCCAGTGAGTGATGATGCTTTAGGATTCTCTATCCAAGAGGTCGTGGAGGCTCATTTGCTTAGTATATTTAAGAAAGAGATGGATGGATTTTTAGATTTTAAGAGAATTAAAGAATATGGGGTTAGTATGAGAAAATGGTGCTCAGGTAAAAAATGAGTCATTTCATTGAATGATGAGCATGTAACGGCTAGCTACACTGAATAAAGACACGAGATACTTGTTTGAAGTCCAAGAGTCGAATGAATGACTGGGGTGCGCTGCCCCTTTAATAAACACTTCCCGCGCTGACGTCACGCTCAGGTCACGTGACCTTCGCGCGGGCTCCACTAGCCCAACAAAGAAGGAGTGCCCCGCACCATCTTGTGTCGGGGCCTCCGACGACGCTCGCAATTGTGGGAGCCGGTTCGTGAATGGTAAGTCGCCACAGTATACTATATCTACCATTTGTCCACTGCACAAGTTACTTCTTCAAAGAACTCAAGTAAATAGATCAAACATGATTTCTCTTTCATAAAACCATTCTGACATGTTCAATTACCTTGATCTTTTTTAGGCACCATGCTTTAATCATAGAACAGTACAGGCCCCTCGGCCCACAATGTTGTGCCAACCTATATAAACCTACTCCATGATCAATCTAACTGTTCCCTCCTACACAGTCCATAACTGTCCATTTTTCTTACATCCATGTCCCCGTCTAAGAGTCTTTTAACGTTCCTTTTTTATCAGCCTGTACCTGATGCTGGTTGTCCACTCTAATTATGCCTCTCATAACCTTAGACACCTCTATCAAGTCGCCTCTTCTCCGTCACTCCAAAGAGAAAAGCCCTAGCTCGCTCAACCTTTCCTCATAAGACATGTATCTTGGTAAATCTCCTCTGCACCCTCTCTAAAGCTTCCACATCCTTCCTATTATGAGATGACCAGAACTGAACACAATAGTCTAAGTGTGGTCTAACCAGAGTTTTACTGAGCTGCAATATTACTTCACAGCTCTTGAACTCAGTCCCCCAACTACTGAAAGCCAGCACACCATATACCTTTTTAACCACCCTATCAACTTGCATGGCAACTTTGAGGTATCTATGGACTTGGATCCCAAGATCCCTCTGTTCCTCCAGCACTGCTAAAAATCCTGCCATTAACCTTGTACTCTGCCTTCACGTTCGTTCTTCCAAAATATTTTGTTATGAACCAGCAACAAAAGAAACACACTGAGTCATGATTCAGTGTTAAAAGGCAACAACATTTGCCATCCTCCAATCCTCTGGTACCACTCCTATGGCCAGGGAGGATGCAAATATCATCGTCAATGCCCCAGCAATCTTTTCTCTTACTTCCCGTAGTAACCTGGGGTATATCCTGTCTGGCCCTGGGGACTCATCTGTCCTTTGTTTTTCAGAAGCTCCAACACTACCTCTTCCTTAACCTCGATATGTTCCAGCACATTAGCCTGTTCTATGCTGACCTCACATTCTTAAGTCCCTCTCCCTAGTGAAGGATGAAGCAAAGTATTCATTAAGGACCTCCACCACCTCCTCCGCCTCCAGTCACATGTCTCCCCCTTTATCCCTGAGCGGTCCTACCCTTGCTCTAATCATCATCCTATTCTTCACATGTGTAAAATACCTTTGGGTTTTCCTTAATTCTACTCCCAAAGACCTTCTCATGTCCCCTTCTAGCTCTCCTAAGTCCCTTCTTAAGCTAACCTGCCTGGCTACCTTATAATTCTCAAGAGCCCTGCACTTCTGATTTCTCCCAGCATTTCTGATAGTGTCTGATGCTTGACCATTTTCAGCTGCTTCATCCATGACCTTCCTTCCATCATAGAGTAGGGAAGTTGTTAATGATTGTACAACATTCAATTCCATTCGCAACACGTCGGCAAATAAAGCAGTCCCCACCTACAGTCAGGCCTGAGCTGTTAAGTGGGAAATAACATTCATGTCACATGTGCCAAGCAGTGACCATCATCAACAAGAGTATCGAACCACCCAATGTTGCCATTCAACTACACTACACAATCAACATGCTAGAAATCACCACTTACCAGAAACTGAGCTGGACCAGACACATAAGTAGCCTGACCACAAGAATGTAAGAAATAGAAGCAGGAGTATGCTCAATGATCCCTCCAGCTTGCTTCACTATTCAAATGGCACATAGCTCATCTGATCCTGGCTTCAACTTTACCATCAAGTCTGTTCCCATTAATCACTGACTGCCTCATAGATCCAAAAATCTGCCTACCTCACCCTTAATATATTCAATGACCTTGCCAAGCTAAGGGCTAGCTATTCTTTGGCAAGTAACTAATCTCCCACTGAGCTTTTCAACCATCTATCAGGCAGAAGTGTAAAGAATTCTTTCTCTTTGCCTGGAAGAAAAGAGTCCAATACATTCAAAAGACTTAACACAATTGAGCTCACAGCAAACTACTTGATTGGCACCTCACCCACTACAATAAGTGTTTACTTCCACTACCACTGATGCACTGTGACTGCAGTGTGCATCATCTGTAACATACACTGGATATTTTTTGTCTAGGCTATTCCTCCAGTACCTCCAAAACTCATGACCTCTAACACCAAGAAGGACAAGTTCAGCAGACACTTAGGAGCACCACCGCCTATTAGTTCCCAAACATCTGATTTGGAAATATTTTGCCATGCTTTCATCACCACTTAAGCCAAATCCTGGAAAGTCCTTGCCCAGCAACATTGTGGGAGTAGCTTTACCAAAGCAACTGTGGTGGTTCAAGAAAGCAATTAACTGCAAATTATTAAAAGAAATAATGGACTGGCAATAAATTCTGGCCTTGCCAGCGATGCTCACATTCTGTAAACTATTTTATAAAAGTTATGGTTGAGATGAAAAGAAAGATCTTCCTCAGAGGACTATGAATTTTTAGAATTCTCAACCTTACAGGGCCACGATATTCAGTTAATAACAAAACACATCCATAGATTTTAGGCACTATGAAAATCAAGGAATATTACAATGGCTGGGCCAGGAATATGTTAGGGATGAATAGAGTAATGTTGAGGATTAGCCTTGATGTTGTTGAATGGTGGAGCAGGAGTGAGCGGCCATATAGCTTTCCATGGTTTCCATTTCTTACTTTTCATGTTAAATGACAAGAACAAAAGTATTTCTTATATCTACACAAACTGGCCTGCAGAAGGTGCTACCTAATAATTACTTGCTATATGGTCAGACTAAGAACTCAAAATAAGCATAATAAGCATCTTTCAACTGGAACAAATGTAAAGCATTCAGACGTAATTTCACACTGTCTGTGATTTCATTAGTTTAATTATTGCACTTTAAAAATTCTATTATATAATTACAAAAACATTGTATGTGGCACTACAAAAGCAATCTCACAGTGAGCATATGTGAGCCCCAATGGGATAAATGAATCCATGATGTTTCCAATTGAAAAGATTGCTAAATGAACACTGCACACAATTAAAATGCTAGACTTCACTGTGGCTTCTGTCGGATGGCTTAAGGCTCATAATTGGTTTGAGAAATAACTTTCCAGAAGGTCAACATGCAATTTTCTCAGTTTTACAAAGCATTAAATGGATTATTACCGGATGTGAGGACCTGAATGAGATGGTAAAATTTTTCTCAAATATATTAATTGTATACATGGCAATTATTCAATACAAACATGAACTTCTCAAGTTCTGACCCTTCCTTATACTAAGGCAGTTTATTGCAGCTGTGGCTGTTAAAAAATGTTTAGCATCTCTAGGCCGTACAGCCAATGGCATATTACATAATTCTCCTTTAACATTCAATTATTATTCAGTAACCCTTGCTGAAACTGTACTCTGTTAGGAACAAGTACTTTATTCAGGTCTACTCATGACAAGTCAGCACATAAGTAATGTAGTGGATGCTTCACCCCCAGAATAATGCAAAGCCTTTGGCAGGGGAGTAAAATCCAATGGAAAATAAAGGAAAAATATGAGAACAAACCATAATTATGGAAAGTTCTCAGTGAAAAGATAAATTATCGCCCATGCACATGTTTTTCAAAATAAAGTGCTTTCCTTCAGTCATCTCCTTCCATGCACCCACATGCAAGCCAGGGAATCAGCCAATCTACTCCTGGACCTCCTGTCACTTTGCAACCTGCAAATGGTGATAAATCAGCAAAGGCTGCTCATCCCACAGGATCACCCTGAGTAACATCAAATTATGAGAATCACAGGTAGGAACCTACATCCTAAAACCCTAAGATGCAAATGGTATTTCTAAAGATTACACAAATTGCAGTTTCATAGTTATTCCCCAAGAGGTCAAATCCCAGTGCTGCTCCAGGTGATGATTTTTAAAATATGTAAGGTGCCCTTAATTTCAGCCTGACTATGGACTTGATGGCGTATATCAGAATAAAGCTCAATCTCCTTGGCTTTTTCTTGCCATCGTTTATTTCTGATGACATATCTTCCTTTAGGCTTGAACCTTTAGTTGCTATGTAACTCTTTCTTTTATTCAATGAGATGTTGGTCTGTCACATTCAATGGAACTTTATTTTCCAGTTGAACAAGCCCTGAAACTCAGCATCATTCTCATCAAACCAATCTTAATATGGCCTCTGGATTCAGCATACAGTGAATGAATAAAACTTTTCCACATACTATCATTATCAGCTTTGGGAATGGAGTAACCATCTCTTGGAAAAAATTGCTTAAGATCTTTTAGTCAGTTGAGATGTCTTGAAGGAACTTAGTGTTCAATTTCCTGTGCATTGATTTTGCTTGTTAACAATGTCTTAAGAGAATGTGCATATTCATGATGGATCTAACCAGGCAATGGTCCATCTAATGCTCAGTGGTTTCATGGCCATCATGCTGAGGACATTCTTACAATCTCAAGCTCTGTTAACAACATAGTCAAGGAAATTCCAGTGCTTCGAGTAAGTGTATATCCAGCTGGCCTTATACTTCTCACTCTGTCTAAAGATGGTGTTCATGATGACTAGGGCATATTCAACTCATTTGCTCAGTAGTAGTATGCTGACCTTTTCTATTCATTCTTTCTTTCTCATAAACACAACATGAAGAGCATATTCCATGCCACAATTATGTCATTATGACTCAGGCTCCATTCTGTGTCACAGATGGGTGAATGCTTCTTAAGGAAAGCAAAACCAGTTGAAAAGCACATTTTGAGACACTTCTGAACTGAGAGTCAATAGTGACAGATGCCACTGCTCAATCCATCCCTTAACACTTTGAAAGTGAAACCCTTGCTGACCATCAATGTTACACTCCATCCTTGAAGATGTAAGCACACCATCAAGAAAACTAAGAACAGGATAGCAGGACTAGATGGCATACCAGTAGATTGATTGATCCGTTTGATCAGAACACAGTTGGTTCCGGAGATAAGGGGGTTAGCCTATGAAGAGAGATTGAGTTGCCTGGGACTATACTAGCTAGAATTCAGAAGAATGAGAGGCAATCTTATAGAAATATAAAATTATGGAAGGGATAGATAAGAAGGTTGTTTCCACTGGTAGATGAGACAAAAACTAGAGGACATAGCCTCAAGATTCCAGGGAATAGATTTAGGATGGAGATGAGGAGAAACTGCTTTTTCCCAGGGAGTAGAGAATCTGTGGAATTCTCTGCCCAGGGAAGGAGTAGAGGATACCTCATTAAATATATTTAAGACACAGTTAGATAGATTTTTGCATAGTAGAGGAATTTTGCATGGTAGCGAAAATCAGATCCATAATGCAGTCCAGCACATGTCAAAACATGAATGATATCAACAATAGCAGGAGATTCTAGAACAATGTCTCCAGATGATCCTCAGCATCAAGAAGAAAGATTGCCACACTGAAGCCAATATCACAAGCACTAAGGCAATGATCCTCGTACACTAACTCTCTGCTGGACTGGACATTGTGTGTGGAAAATTTGATTCTTGCCTCCCCAAAAAACCCGGATTCTCCCAGCTCACTCAAGGTCAATAATCATGTGGCAAAAGAATGTCACACTGCAAGTGTAGCGGTTAGCGTTACACTATCACAGTGCCAGCAACCCTGGTTCAATTCCGGCCGCTATTCATAAGGAGCTTGTACATTCTCCCTGTGTCTGCGTAGGTTTCCTCCAGGTGCTCCGGTTTCCTCCCACATTCCAAAGATATACAGGTTAGGAAGTTGTGGGCATGCTATGTTGGCACCGGAAGCATGGCGACACTTGCAGGCTGTCCTCTGAACACACTAGGCAAAAGATGCATATCATTGTGTGTCTTGATATACATGTGACTAATCTTATCTTAAGTATACCTAAAAAAAACTGGTGTAACTATCAATAGCTGGGAGATGCAAGTCTTTCTACCTCAATGATGCCACATCCCCAACCAAACAAAGGCCAGCTTTGAGGAGAAGTGTTTTGCCCTTGAAGCTGAAAGGAAGAGAGAAGGAAGGGAAAAGAGTGTTTTGTCAGCAGGCAGCTGACCTGTGGGGAAAAGACTTTATTTTCTGCGGGTGGTTTGTGGCTCTATAATCAGACTTCTCAGCCATCTCAGGACCAAAGGTAAATCTGTATTAGAAGTCATCCATAGATTGAGGAATCATCACACCTGACAAGATTTGATTGCATTAGAAAAGATACAAGCAAAGATACTTGAAGCTCCTGGAACATTTTACAAAAATGCAGTTAAGAGGTAGGAAACGTGTAAATATTGGGTCACCAATGTATTGAATCACTTTGTCGCAAGGTGTAATGCTAAATCAAAATTTTCCAGGGAAATTGCAGTAGGTTAAAATTCCTGCCATTATTAATATGCAAAATAATAACTGGTAACTTGTGGCAAGAAAGTTGGGAATCATAACAAATCACTATATCTTTTATAGTAGTCCCACAAAAATGAAAGTTCATCCTCAATTTCCCTGTGAATTTCAAAAAGTTACCAAATTTATGCAAAATAAAGTCATCACAAATTGTTGGAGGTATTTAACAATGCAATGACCCTTTTAATGTCCCTCTGGAGAGGCTGCAGAAGAGGTTTACCAGTGTGCTGCCTGGATTAACTATAAGGAGAGATTGGACAAAGTTGGACTAATTTCGGAGCAGCTTCAGAGGCTGAAAGGCAACCTGATAAAAGTACATAAAATTATGAGAGGCATGGATAGGGTAGATAGTCAGAGTCTTTTTCCCAGAGTGCATCTAACAGATACTAAATGGCATGCATTGAAGATGAGAGGGGGATAGTTTAAAGGACATTTGTGAGGCAGGTTTTTTTTGACACAGAGAATGGTAGGTGCCTAGAACGCACTGCCGGGGAAGCAGTAGAAGCAGATATGACAGCAGAACTTAAAAGGCATTTAGACAGGTACATGAACATGCAGGGAATAAAGGGATATAAACCAGGTGCAAGTAGATCTGATTAGATTAGAGTCGCATCATAGTTGGCGCAGACATGGTGGGCCAAAGGGCCTGTTCCTTCAACGCACTGTTCTATGCTCTAATGTCAAGAATTATGTTTCTGCAACAGTGAATGTATTAACACACGAACAATCTAAAACAGGCTTAAACAGTTAAGCCTGAAAGCACATACTACCAGGCTCAAGGACAGCTTTTATCCCACTGTTGTAAGACTACTGAACGGTCCCTTAGTATGATAAGACGGACTCTTGACCTCATAATCTACCTCATTATGGTCTTGCACATATTGTCTGCTTGCACTGCACTTTCTCTGTAACTATAACACTTTATTCTGCATTCTATTATTGCTTTCTTTTATACTACCTCAATGCACTGATATGATGAAATGATCTGTATGGATCAAAGTTTTTCACTGTACCTCAGTACATGTGACAATAATAAACCAATTTACCAATTTAGTTCTCATTGTTGAATTAATACTTCTCAGTCTTGAAGGCGCAATGTCTGCCTAACTCGGCTTCAGCATTCCTGCTTCAAATTCAGTAGGGTCAGGATTCAAGTCCCACTCAAGAGATTTGTGTAAAATATTCTAAGCTGACATAGTGGTAAGGGAAGGTTATACTGCTGAAGATTCTGTCTTTGAGATAGTAAACAGAGATTCTACCAGCCCTGTCAAGTAGATATAAAATATTCCATAAGACTCCTTTCAAAAAGAACCCATAAAATTTATCTTTAATATTTAGATCAATGTTTATCCTTCTAACAACAAATAATGAATATTATTCTGGCATTATCACTTTGCTGTTAATGACAGGTTACTGTATGTACTTTGATTGCAGTATTTCCTATATTACAATAGTGATTATACTGCAAAAGACTTTGAGACAACCAGAGGTCATTATGGCATGATATAATTGCAAGTATGGCTCCTTGAAAGGGAGCAATTGCAGATGCAGAGTCTCATTCTGACAGGTTATGTTATTCCTTTTTCTCCAAAGTTTCATTTTTTGTCTCATTTTTCCTCTTTCATTGCCTCTCATTACTTGTCTGTCTGTATTAAATTTAATTCTATTTCACACTATTTTCTTTTCCTTGTTCCTGTTTCTACTTCTGTCCTTAAACCACATTGATTGCCAAGACAAACTGCTCCTTCTACCTTTCACCAAGATGCCAGATACTCAATTATCAGATTGCATTCTATGTTCCTGGAATAAAAACAAATTGTTTCAAACTTAAAGGGGTGGGGGAAGGAAACAAACCAATAAATGAGGCATGCCATGAGCTGCTCTGCTTCAGCAAGTAATTCTGGATATCTTTGAAATGAGAAGAAAGGTAAAGATAGAAAATTGTGCTTTTCTAGGAATCCAGCATTTCTAATAACATGAATCATTATCTTGTTTGTACTGATTTTAAAAAAAGCTTTGAATTGCTGCAATATGGAAAACATGATTCAAAACAGAATTATTTTATTTTGATTAATACCCCAACATTACATCAAAATAATTAGTTTAACAAGCTGGGAAGACTTTTTTATTGGGGCACATTTATCATATTAAGACAACTCAGAAATTGGTCAAAAAGATCTCTCATTAGAGTTTGATATCAAAAACCGTGTAAAATGAACAACTTATGAAACTCTACAATTCAAATTGTGATTAGGCGATGAGTAGTCCATTTTTGTGATTGGTAAAATTCTTATCCCATAGAATAAGAAGTATCCTAACAAAAATAACTGAAGAGAATGTAATAAGTAAAAATGGACATATGTTAGAAGTAGAGATGCCCAAATCCCTAAAAATATAGGAATACATACAACCAAAACAGACCACTCTGGATCATTTGACCAATTCCAAAATTTGAAAAATGTCATGTGCTGGTCTGTCTCTCACTTTCATCATTCACATGATGTGGTTACTGCCTATTGATCTCAGTTAAGTGCATTCATTTATTTGCACTTTTTATAATTCTTTCAATAAGGATTTGCTTCCAAATTAGACCCTCTGGGGACAAACAAATGAATATCCATGCTCAGCTCTATACAATGGAACATGCTAATATACAGACTTAATGATCTTAAACTTCCTGCATATCTTTTGTAACAAATTCAGTCATAATATAAAATAATTACCTTTGGGTTGGTTATTGGGATAGATACAAAGTAATTTGGATGAACTTTTTTTTTCTTTATTTGACCTGTGTCTTCATCGTTCTCACCATCTAAAGTACGCTTTCTCTTTTTCTTTGAGTTCTTTACAGGGGCTTTAGTGACTGAAAACAAAAATCACAAGGAAAATAGAGTCATTCTCAAAATGTGTTTGCTTCAAAATCAATTGTACGGATTTAAGCCATAACCTACTACAAGCTATCCCATGGAAACTACATGACAGAATTTGAATGTGTGTTATGTATGCTTGAGCATTATCAGTTAAATGAAAACTATATAAAAATGTACAGCAATAGAGATATCTCCTTTACACCATGGTTTCAGATGGATGAGCTAAACATTGAATCAGGATTGGATAGAGGATGAATGAGAAGGACGGAATACTTTATATGCATTTGCTACTTGGCTTTCTGGGCACTATAAGCATTTCAGTTTATATGTCTAATTTTCAGCTTCTGCTGTATTTACTGAAGATACAAGTTTTCACTCTGAATCTGAAAGTAAAGGCGAAGCTCAATGCTGTTGGTAGTTCTCCCATTAGGATGGACGGTGCTTACTGCTCAACTAACATCACATAAAAGTAGATGATCTGGTCACTCATTTCATATCTGTTTTGTGGGACCTCATTGTGCAGAAGTTAGTTGCTACATCTTCTAATATTATCAAATTAATTCACTTCAGAAGTCCCTCATTGATTGAACATTGTGTATTTTGTGAATGGTACTCATAAATATCAGCTCATTCTTGAGAACATCCACATTCAAGTTTTCACAACATTCCACCTATGCTTTAATAAATAAGTTTCCAAAAACACTACCCAATATTATAATCATTTATTCAATAATGCTACTGGAATATCTTGTATTGTCATACTTGTAATTCAAATAATTACTGTAGTTTCCACATTTTATTGTTCACTTCTTTCCTTATTGCGTAAAAGTTGGTCATTCAGCTGATCATCTATGATGGCTCTCAAAGCAATACCATCCCTCTACCAAGTCCATGCTGATCATCGAACACCCATTTACATTAATCCTAAACACACTACACTTAGAGTACTGTGTTCAGTTCTAGTCACCACATTATAGGAAGGTCGGGGAAGCTTTAGAGAGGGTGTAGAGGAGATTTACCAGGATGCTGCCTGGATTAGAGAAAAAGTCCTATGAGGAAAGGTTGAGCGAGCTAGGCTTTTCTCTTTGGAGCGACAGAGGATGAGAGGTGGCTTGATAGAGGTGTATAAGATTATGAGAGGAACAGATAGAGTGGACAGCCAACTTTTTCCCAGGGTGGCAATAGGCAATACCAGAAGACATCTGTTTAAGATGACTGGAAGAAAATTTAGGGGAGGTATCAGAGGTAGGTTTTTTATACACAGAGAGTGGTGGGTCCCTGGAACACACTGCCAGGGGGCAGGGGGCAGGGGGCGGTAGAGGCTGATACAATAGGAACATTTAAAAGACTCTTCCATAGCCATACGGGTTTAATAAAAATGGAGGTCTATGGGCTGTGTTGGAGGGAAGGGTTAGATTGATTATCGGGTAGGTTTATGGTCAGCACAATATCGTGGGTTGAAGGGCCTGAACTGTTCTATGTTCTATATTAATCCAATTTTTTATTCTCTCCATATTCCTATCAACTCCCACTGGCCATCCCCACCCCCCCCTCCCTGCCCCACCCCACCCCACCCCACCCCAGATTCTACCACTCACCTACATATTGGGTCAATTTATAGTGACCAATTAACCTACCAAACCAATGTCTC
>JARFYF010000002.1:48987338-49008827 GCA_030265395.1 Rhina ancylostomus | reverse complement strand
TTAGAAGGTTATGGGCCAAATGCTGGCAAATGGGACCAGCTTAGATAGAGCATCTTGGTTGGCATGGACCAATGGGGCTGAAGGGCTTGTTTCTGAGCTGTGTGACTCTGAGTGTAGCATGATTTCTACTTTGATTATTTTTCCAAAGGACATTAAAAATACTTTTGGTATTTCCTCAGCTTTTCAAATGGTCATTTATTCCATCTGTATATAAATTAATATAACATCATAACCTAACCTTTCCAAAGCCAATACCCACGTGCAAAGAGGGCTGAAGTTGTGATTAGATTCATAGAATCGACTTTTTTTTAAGAAGTCAGTATAGAAAGTTTATTGTACTTTAAGTGATTGCCTATATCTCTGATCATGAAATCTGGATTTTGGGTTCAGTAGTTAAGTGACAGCACTTGCATTGACTTTGAAGAAAGCCCCTACAAACATCAATTCCCTTCCCCAACCCGCATTTAAAGAATTTCCAATATGGACAAACCAGAAAGCTAGAACGTTTATTTTTCCCACTATTATATTAAACCTTTTGAGTACTGAAGAAAGATCAGAACACAGGTTAAGCTGAAATGTTTGAGGGTTTTTACAATCTCTTGTTTTTGTGGAGCTTCCTAACAGATAACTATGGCTTAGTATGTCACTATAAATTCACTTGGACTTTGACAACAAAATGTATCATTTTCAGGATCTCTTAGCATGAAATGTAGAAAAAAATTGCTGAAAACATTCATGCTGAGAGGATTTTGGAAACAGAAATGGAGTTAACATTTCGAGTCAGACTTCATGAGTTAGGTCATGTATTCCTGAAATTTTGGTAGGGAAGGGTACAAATAAGTATAGCTTATGGAAGCTGCTAACAGCAAATTTGGGATTTCCACATTAGTCCTTTTGAGTATAGAATATCTTTTGGTACATGCATGGTTCTTAAATGTCAAAATTGATTTCTAGAAGTCTGAGACTATTGACCTCTTGCCATTATTGCAACTGCAAAATTTAGGTCAATTGCCTTTGGCAAATACCACAATGAAGGGAAAGTGGGAAAGGGTGAGGTGGAAGGAGTTTATTAGAGCATCATTTGTTTGCCTATAAAATAGGTAGACATTATTTTGGGCATTAGAAATTGCCAGATTTTGATTCATCTGGCAAAATTGTAACCATTACATAAAATTGTCACATGGCTTACTCAACTCATTACTGTTAACATTTGTAAGTGATCTTCAGCCATCAATATTTTTCCAATATTGGTTCTCTCATGTAAATTTTGAGAGATGGAATTAAACTAGACCACCTTGCAAACATCTGGTGAATATATCTAAATTGGGAAAGCTATCCTGCAGACTAGTTTGGCAACAATCTGACTTTGTCATACTCACAGAGTCATACTTTGCCAGATTTGTCCATGACAATTCCTGGGAACATCCTGGGTCCTATCAGCAGGTCTGTTCCATCACAACTAGTGGCACATAGGCAGAAGTCCTTAAAGTTGACTCCAGGCCCTTTTGAAGGCTTATGGTTTCAGTTCTAACACAGGCAAGGAATGGGCCTCATGATTATCATCTGCCATCCTCCCTCAGCTGATGTATATCAGTGCTGCTTCCTAGTTGAACATATTTGGAAGAAGTACTGCAGGTAGCAAAAGAACAATGTATTCTGGAAGGGTGACTTCAATGCCCATCTTTGGGGCTTAATAACATGAATGCAGACCAAGTTGGCTAAATCCTGAAGAATCTCGCCACCAGAAGAGGTCTGCTGCATAGTGAGTGAACCAGTCCAAGGGATAAACCTACTTAACCTTATCCTCACCAATTATTTATGGCAGCTGCAATCATCCATGATGGCATTGGTATAAGTCACCATTGCATTGCCCTTGTGGAGACAATCCTATTTTCATTACCAAGGATACTTTCATGTTGTGTGCTTGGTTATAAAGGCTCAGATCATGTTTGACAGTCCAAACTCTCGATCATTAGCAGCTGCACAAATAGACAGTACCACAATCAGTAACCTCATGGCTGACGCATCCCTCCTGCTATGAGCTACGAACTGCCAAGCATACTTAAAAATGAGGTGCTAGCCTAGTGAAGCAGCAATACTGTATTACATACATGGCAAAATACATGAAGTAGTGAGAACCAGACAATCTCATAACCACTAGATTAGATCAAAGCTCTGCAATACTACCACAGCTAGTCATGAATGGTGATAGGCAATGAAATAAAGACGGTAGGATGTTGCCCAGTTACCTCCTGTTCCAGGACAATCTAATCTTGCTGATAACGCACTGAGCAATCTACTACATCCTCTAAGTAATTGATACCATCTTCAACAGTGCTATCAACAGTACCTATACCCTACTCACCTATGCCCAGTTGGGTTTCACCATGACCACTTGGCTCCAAACCTCATTAAGGCCTTGGTCCAAACATGGTGCAAAGAGCTGAATTCCAGAGATGAAGTAAGACCGACTATTGTTAACAGTGAGACAGCACTTGATTGAATATGGCATTAAGCTGTCCTGGTAACACTAAAGTCAAAGGGAAGACGCTCCAGTGGTTGGAGTCAAAGCTTGCAAAAAGGAAGATGTTTGTGGTATTTGTAAGTTGATCAGAACAGCATTGCAAGAATTCCCCAGGGCAGTGTCATAGATTCAGCTGCCTCATCAACCACTTTCTATAATGAGGTCAGATGTGAGGATGTCCACTGATTGCACAATGTTCAATTCTATGGATAACTCCTTAGGAAATGAAGCAGCCCGTGTCTGCATGCAGCAAGACCAAAATGGCATTCAAGTATAGGATGGTATGTGGCAAGTAAAATTCACATTATTTAAATGCTAGACAATGACCATATCCAAAAAGAGAGCCTAAAACCACCTACACAACGTTCAATGGAATTGCTGTTGCTGAGTCCCCTACCTTTTGATATTCAATAAATACTGCATATCCAACAGCACTGTGGGAATACATAATCAGGAGGTCCCCAGCAGTTTGGGTAGATGGTTTACCGCCACCACCCAAGGACAATTAGGGGTGGGTCAAGTGCTGGTCTTGTCAGCTATGGCCAGGTTCTGAAAATGAATAAAATAAGGTAAAATTGAAGATTTACTTCAGGGTGCTCCTTTGATGCACCTAGAAGATGAACATAGACCAGCCATTTTTTTTTAAATTGAGAGAGCAGGTCTGTGCTTGAAAGAACTGGCAAACCATACAAGAGCTGTTGATGTGTGTGCCCTGATGGCTGTGCACCTTTGCTTCAGCTGACTCAACAAATTATTGCTGCTATTTTATAGCTCGAGGCACAAATAGACCTACCTCTTTGAAAATTGCCCTTGGACATAACTGTCTACATGGAACATGATGATGGCTTGACAGGTGCTTTACTAGCATTCCAATGACATCTCTGACCTGACTGGAGACCATGCTCCACAAATTGTCTTTGAAAGAAAGGATTTATATGAGCCACCATTGAATTACTTCCAAAATATCATCGCCTTCTCTCATTCAGCTCCAGAAGTGCAAAGTTCAAAACGCTGTTCCATTGACATTGCTCCATGGTGAATTGTGGAAAGGATTGTTTCATTTTTTACTCTCATTTGTATATATGACACACACTATAAATGTATTTAATTTTTTCAACAATATTTAAATGGAGAAATTTGAATTATTTGCCCCTCAAGGTTTCATTACAATAGTGTCCATCCAAAACTTTATTCAGATCTAATCTCCCAAGTTTTGCTAATGTATCAGCTAATCCTCTCTGATCTACATCGCCTCTGGATACTCAAATTTAAAATTCTCATTCTTGCACATAAATTACAAAGTCATCTTAGTTCCTCAATGATCTCGTTATGGCTATTATCTTAGCAGCTCCAACCTCTTTCTACCCTTCCCATGATGGAATCTGTTTTTCTGACTGATCTCTGCAGCTCATTCACTGATGTCTGTCTCATCCACCCAGGCTGCAACTGGCAACATGAGTGTAAGTATATTGTGTTTTATGTTTATATTCCTCTGCACAAAAGTTATCTGGTGGCAAACAGTTTAGTCAATATGATCTATAAGATATTATGCTGAAAATTTAATTTAAAAATTTGAATTACCATTTTATGAATGTTGAAAAGCATCATCTAAACTGTCCAGTGAAAGATTAAAATTTGATTGATGCCTAGTGAAAGAGTGAAATTTGAGCTCTGGATAAATGGTACAATGTGAAGCAGTCAGATCTTGATATTTTTTTTCTCTCTCTACCTACTTAATAGCACATTTGTTCACAAAGCACTTAACACAAAACTTTTATGCTTCCTGATTAAATTGGCTATATCCTCAGTAATTACATGCAAGGATTAGATCTTGTAGCCAAGAGAAATTGGCTTTGGTACTATTGTATGCAGGCTGAATCATTTGCTTGGGCCTAATCTTCATTCTCACTCCTCCCAGCAGTTGCTACTTCCTGTATGGCACCAACAATTTCCATATTGGTTAGTAACATGTCATAACTTCCTTTCCAACACAATGGATTCAAACCTTCAGCTTGCCCATAGGTGCAGAAGAAAACCAATGGGTTCAGAATGTATATGAAATCATCAGCTGTGCTAGATGCAGCTGTTTCCTTTCTGAATGGGTGCCAAAGCCATTGGCTGTGCATTCTGGTTTTGTGTTCAGGCAGTGCATGTGACATCCATAGTTGCCACTTACGAGACAGTGTCATTAATCGTCATTCCTAATTATAAAAAAACTGTCAAAGTGTTAAAGGAACCCAGCAGATCAGGCAGCGTCTGTGGAGGGAAATGGACAGTTGACATTTCGGGTTGAGACCCTTCATCTGAACTGCCCAGAAGAAGGGTCTTGGCCCGAAACGTCGTCTGTCCAATTCCCTTCACAGATGCTGCCTGATCTGCTGAGTTCTTCCAGTGCTTTGTGTGTTGTTCAAGATTCCAGCATCTGCAGTCTCTTGTGTCATGCATAATTAAGTGCATTGGTCATGGTTAGGTTGTATAGTAAAAAAAATCTAAAGTGTTTTAAAGAAATATTTGGGTTTTGGGGATGATAGAAAGTGGGTTGGTTGGAGAAAATGAAGTTAGATTTGAAGGATATATTAGAAGGCAGAAAATGTGTCTGAAAGGTCTAGGGTTTTAATAGGGCATAAGGAGTGATGATCCTTAAGAGCGAAACGTGAAAGAAGCTGAATTAGAAGAGGATGGAAATGAATTGGGGAATGGAATTGTCAAGCTAAAGCTAAGGTATAAGTAGGGAAAGGTACAAAAAAGAATGGACATTAAGTTGGGATGATTGTCAGTATATGGGGAGGTGAGAGGAGATGGGCTGAGAAGCTAAACCCATTACTAGACTAGCAGTAGGCCAATGTCGCATGTTGATTCATTCAGCCGGGGATAATGAGTATGAATAAACCTCCTGGTGACGGGATTTTTATGGTGGGGCTGAAAATGATGGCTTGTCTCCAGTAGTTAAATAGAGGAAATTGCCAAGATTGAATGATGTAAAAGATAATGAGATATTTTGAGATTGTCTTTGATATTAAGAGGCAGTGAGAAGATAAGTCAAAGTAGGCTAAACATATATCCTTGAAATACTTTTGAGAAGAATCCCCAGCAGGGCAATACTAGTTAGAATCTGCCAATTTACCTTCAGTTCTACCTGCTTTAACTTTATTAAACCAACTTCTAAAAGGTACGAATAAAGTCTGTATGATAACATCTAGTGATATTTCACATTTTAATCACCTGTCAGTTTGTTGTCGCTGCCATATCCATGGCATGTAGAGCTCTTGCCTTTTTTTAATATCATGCACTAATTTGATTGTTCTTTGAAAGATCTGTGGTCCCACTGGCCTGCTTCCCCAACATTTTTCTCATGTATATGCTTTTGAAAACTGCTATGAAATTTGTTTCCACCATTTTAAAAGCATTCAGATTTTCATGTTTTTTTTATTCAAAAGAAGTTTCCTAGCCCCTGTGTTTTTTCGTAAAATGATATCTGCCAGTAATTGACCTCCCTGGTGGTTTAAAAAAAATGTTTTCTAGTTACTTACTCTACAGTTTTTCTCAGTAAATTTCAGAAGTGTATTTGTGCCCTATACTGTGACATAAACAGTAATATTTTATTTCATGGTTCTAATTTTCTCAGTCGTGCTTTGATGGGAATTTCATTGTGTAGAGCGTTATACATTAACAACGTTAATTTGAATTATGCTTGCGCTAACAATGTACTGGAGTATTGTGCTTTGTCATTTCAAAATTAACTGACCACTGCACTGCGCTTCTTTCCATTACACCACAAGTTGGGACAGCCATTGATTTTTTTTAAATCCTTAAAATTGCATTGAGTATTCTAAGTGGTGACAAATCATTTTCCAACATGTTGGTAGAAATTTATGGATTTCAAAGATTTTGTATCCCACTTAGGACTCATTTTATTAACTTCAGATTCAGTTTTCTGCCACAGGAGGATTGAGTGTGAATCTTAGAGCAAATTTGAATCTTTAATCCTGCCTTTAAATTATAAATTTTGCCAGTTTTCAGAATGCTTTGAAGATGCATCATTATCTACTGCTCTAGATGGCACTCTACTCCACCATGATTTTAATGTGACAACTATTTAGCTGGAGCACTTAGCTAATTATCATTACCTTCTGATTGTTCCATTCCTTTGTATAACATTAATCAGTTCTAGCATTTCTATTGAATATTATGTAAAATATCATGTTATTTTCTCTTTCCTGCTTCCTCCTCGTCTGAACTTTCTATGATCATAAGTTTCCATACTGTACAGTATTTGTTTTGACCTTGGTGTCATTTCAGATCAACATATCCTCCAGAGATTGCTATTGAGTTATAATGTTTGGACAAAATAGAGGAAGCTGTGCAAATCATTTGACAGTTAACCCTGATTTGGAAATGCTTATTGCTAACATTTGTACTTGGTGTAGGTAATATGCTTCTCAATAGCAATAACTTTTTAAATTTGGGGGGAAAAAAAGCACTCTAGATTTTTAATTCTTACTTCTATCTGCTAGGCTGAGAACTGACACATAGTTTATTCTTGTTTGATAATATTGCCAACTGGATATTTGGTACCTAAATGATTGTACCAGGTATTTTGATTATCTTGTATTTGTCAAAACAATGTAATGCTGGTGGTGCTAAGCTTCAACTTGTTTGCTACTTTTGAATAAATTATTTGGTAGCGCACAGGAAAGAATCTATGGGGGTGTGGGGTGGGTTTGCTGGTCATTTTTGCTGTAGTTAAAATCTGAGTTGTTGAAATACAGACTGCTGTGGTTCAAGGGGGAGGCCCACTTCATGTTCTCAAGGCATGTATGGATAAGCAATAAATGCTGGACACCCACACACTAAGAATGAATAAAAGTTATGCAGTCAAAATTTTGACGTCACATGCAGCAAAAGAAATAAGTATTTGTCAAGTATAGTCCATTTGATCCATGTAACCTTTCAAAAATATTCAAAGCAGGCTATTTGTTCAAGAATTAAAGTGTATTATGTGTGGTATTTCTGTTATTGATTTATGTAGTCAGTCTTTACATTGAAACAGATGAAATGCTATTTAATCTGTAGGTGTAATACAATTCCTTTATTACTCCCATTCCTTAATGAATGTTTGGCTTTGAGCAAGATCATGTTCTTCCTGTTCTAAAGTTGAGCTTTGAGTAGAAGTGAGAAATTATTCTTTTGACAATGAGATCCTTTTAAAATTGAACCCTTAATTCCAATCAAGTTCAACAAGCTAAATTTTGAAATATTAACTGCAGTTTTGAAAATACTTTGAAGTTTTCTGGTTATTTGTCCTGATTATAAGTCATTGATGTGCTTCGTTTTTATGCAGTGTAAAGTCTAGCCAATCCCAATGCATAGCTAATTGAGATTTCTAAGGCAAGAGACTTGTGCTAGTTCATGTCATAGGTGGGGGAGATATGAGGTTAGAAAACTGAAGTAACAGACTCACTTCTATTTCATATTAATTTGTACTTCTAAAGTCTTGGTTTCTTGTGTACTTGAGGGTTTATAATCTTCACTATTTTTTTCTCTACAAAGGTGCTGATATGCTTTGTGGGCCTGATTTCATAGAATCATAAAATTGTACAGCACAGAAAAAGGGCCCTTTCAGCCCACATCATCTGTGCCTATCTACACTAATTTCTATGCCTTTCCTATCAAAGTCGATAATCAAATGTCGTTTAAACATTGTACTTGTTATCAACCTCTACCACCTCTGGCAGCTTATTACAGATAACACTGCCATTTGGGGGGTGGGGGGGAGGGAAACTCTCAGATCTCTCCTATAAATTTTCCCCCTCACTTTTTAACACTGTGCATTCTAGTTTTCTACTCCCCCAACCCTATTTATGACCCTCATAATTTCATAAGCCTCCATAAAGTCACCCCTCAGGTTCTTGTGTTCCAATGAGAATAAATCCAGCCGATCCAATCTCTTTATAAATACAAAACATTATGGCAAATCATCTCTACTGAACTCTATTACTACCACTTCCTTCCTGTAGTGTGGTGACTAGAATTGTTCACAGTACTCCCAAGTGTAGTCTAACCAATGTGCAGGTGCAACATGATGTCCCAGTTCTTTTGCTCAATGCCTCAGCTTATGAAGGCAAGCATACTAAATGCTGACTTGACTATGCCATCCACCCGTGTCACCACTTTAGGTATTTCATATCACTCCAGTACACTTTCTAGCAACTAATAGAGAAAGGAAAATGACTCCAACTTGATACTGGGTCATCCTGGCAGTTTGATCACAGGTCTGGTAATTGAAAATCAGCACTAACTTTTAAGGAGCAGTTGGAACAGAGAACGCATTTAGCAAGATCATTTTGACATAAAATGGCATCATCCTTGGAAAGCTGAATTTGGCTCAGAAAATTGATCTGGTTAAACTTGCATATTTGTTATTTTAGCAAATGATGGGAAAGGAGTATTTCCTCTCATGCAATGCATTAGGGAAAGAAACAAATTAATAAAGCATCTTGCTTTAATTACTCAGTATTGTAAAACGTGCATTTAAAGTTGGCAGTAGAAATTGTTCAACATGTTTTTTTTCCTCTTCATGCTCCTTGGAGAATGATAGAAGTGTTTGTTGACTAGCTTGGCACAGTCTTTTTGCTCCTTGATCATTTTGTTACAAAACCATGAAACTACAGAAAATGTGTTGGAATGTAATCTTTGTTCACTATTCATTAAGAGAAAACAATCATTTAATACAAATTTTCATTTATTTCTTCATACTTCAAATGCATGTTTTCTTTCATTCGACTAGCCAAAGCTTAGTTTACTTGTTTGCAAAAAGAATAAATGAGTTCAATTTTCTTTGCAACATTCATCTTTCTTTGTGTTGATTACTGAGATGCTTAAATACAGCACAACAGAAAGCAATGAGAAACCTGTAACTTGAGTATCATCCTTCAGAATTTGTTGCCAGAGGATAGAAGTCTGGGCTTCACTGGTAAACTGTCACAGGATACCTGAAAATATAAACAGATACTAGGTGCTAGGAATAACATAGTAGTTATGTCCTATTAGATTTTCACCAATCGGACTGCATTAATGTAACAGAACCAAAAATTCTTGAATAATGAAGTGGACCAGGCTGAGCTTCTCTGCAAATCAGCTTTCTGCAACTATTTCATAGATGCATGTAGCCAATCAATAGTGTGGTAAATTGTATTTTTATCCAGTCTATGGAATTGTATCAATTGTCAATAAAACAAATTAACACACCTTTAATATGATTTTAAATTAAAGGAATAGGCTATGGTTCTGTTTATCTTGTATTTATTGTGAGAATATAATTTGGGCAAAATTATTTGTCTGTCAGGCCTACATTTTAAAAAAAACAGTGCAGAAATGCCATGCCACACTTGTCCTGGAGTAGTATGAAGCTCCAGGATATGTAATATTTGCTAGTTTATTTTGTTGCTGCACAGCTATTTTCTAAAGAACTTGTTGTAGACCCTTCACATCCAAATAATTGAAATCTCTACAGCTATAGGCAGCACATGGGAATTATTATTTTATCTATCCTGCCCAACTTTCCTATTTTAAGTTTGGCTGACAGAGCTTATCCCTTGTCAATCAATGGAAGTGGTGCAGATCATGTAGTTTGCAGCAAACCACCAATTTACAGCTATCAAAATTATTCAATTAACAGTATTCAAAGTGCAAAGGAAATAAACTTTGGGAACTTCTCCCAGTTTTTTTTTTGAAAAAAGGTGATATTAGAAGGATGCATTAAGAGAGGTTCAAATAATACGCAAAATCAACATGACTTTCAGCTGGCAAGGAGGATTTTGGTCATGAATAGTTTCATTTTCTGTGTAAATTAGGAATACATTTTATTTCTGAGGGGTTTACTATTGGTCTAGTAATATGGAAGTTCCCATTTGCTATTCTGTACCACTGGAGAAAGTATTGTCAAAGTAACCAATGTTTTTGACTTTTGATGCTCTTTGTACTAAAAAAAGTAACATTGGGGTACATCAAAGCAGATTTTTTTTTACATTTTGGTAGGGGATTGTGAACCCCTATGTGCCATAACCTAAGAGATTGTCTTTTAACAAACCTGGATCTGTGCTATAATCTGTCCTTTGTGAGAAAAGATGAGTTTGCAAGCTTGATTCCATCCATTTTAGTTGGGTTCTTCCATTTCTTTTCCTTCAAAGGAATGTCTATAGTGTACCTGAACTCTTATTTTCCTGAATATTTTTATTTCCTCTATTACTGTTTTACTCTACACCTTTTCTAGTCAACTGAAATCCTTTCTTAAATTGAAATTATGCTTTCACCAGTTAAGTATTTTTAGTGCTCAACTTTTTCTAATCTCTTTACACTATTATACCAAATTATATTGTGGTCACTGTTTAACTTGATAGTCGAGTGAAATGTGCTTCAATTCATTTTCTAAAACCAGATCCATCATTGCTGCTCTTCTTGTTGAACAGGAGGCATATTGATAAATATCTCCTGCCGATCCCATCTTTTTAGGACCATATTTGTCCCCTTGCACATTATAATTGGCTGAATGGCACACCAAGCTCAAGGGATCAAAAAGCCTATTTCTGCCCCTTCTTTTGCTTTTGGATAACTTACTCTTGGTTTTATTATTTCAATAATGAATCTTGACACCTGCCCCCACTTCCCTTTCGTGCATTGGATTTATTAGACCAAGCAGTATGTGCTAGAAATTAATCAGTTGCTACAGGCTTTAAAAAATGGTATTTAGTTGAGCAGCACTATAAACTTCTCCAATTCTGTTTAAAATGTCAAATTGAGCATTATGCAATCCTGTTCTTCAGCCTCTTCACAGTTTTGATGTATCTTAAAGTCCAGACATAATCAATTGATGTATCTTATCCCATCTTCTCATTTAGCATAATTGCTGTGTGGCAGAAACATGTTAAGGTTTAAGAATGGGATTCATAAATCATTGTGAGATTTAACAGATAGAGCTGTTTTGTGGAGAAGTCTACCAAAAGTTATCTTGTAGCAGCCTGCTTCATAAAATTGTCTATGGATTAAGAAAACAAGGAAGGAATTGTGCAATAAAGTAATCCAAGAGCAGCTGTTTGTTTTAATTTCAAATTGAAGAGCAGGGTAGCTAGTGGGACTGTGTTTTCTGATGACCACCGGCATTTGTGTCTGGAACTGGTAATTGCAGGCTTGTTGGAAGACAGACAAATGGTCATCCTCAACTCCCTGCCTATATTCAGATTGTATCCTGTCAATTGAGCAGTGGTTATGATGCTGAACTCTTTAAAATCTTGAATGTTTCAGCCCTTCAGCAGATTGTTGATGGTAGCTACCAGGCAGTGCTGACATGAATTGGTGCACTTGGACTGTGGCAGCCAAGGCCCTTGCAGTCATGAAGTGGGATTATTTCCAATTTGTCCCAAGTTCTCATCTGGGTTTAGAACTGAGTTCCCAGTAATTGACTATAAGATTGAAACTCATCTGGGCCATCATTGATTAGTGACTGCTTCTGAACATGAAGGGATCCTCGCTGTAGGTGGATCCTCTCAGCAGTTTTTACTTTTTCCTAATGCACACCTGTTGTAAATTGTTCTCTTCTGCAGTAGGGACTTTGAACAAGAGTTAATCTTTGATTGTGTTATATCTAGTAGCAAACAGAACAATATGAAATTGACGGACAACAACATCCAGAGAATTGGTTATTCAGTTCAGAGGGGTGGTTTGTAGCTGCTTCTATTTCACAAGCAGTTGGAGAACTTGGAATGGGGGCTCACTGGTCAAAAAGGCAGGAATCAGCTGCTTACAGTGGTAGTCTGTGAACTGGCTTAGGAGTCTGTTGCATGGGACCACTTTATGTAACCTTCACCCCAAGACCCCAATGTAAGGGGAAAGGACCCCCACGTCATTAGACTTCTACTGGAGATGGCAGAACTCACTGCCACAATTGCTCTAGATTTTGAGGTGCCAAATTTGCAAGATGCCTGGATGTATGGTTCTGTAATGTATTATTTAAATTACTAAAATTTCATGCATAGTTGAGGTTTCAGCACAGATACTATGGAACTAGTACTTCCAATTAATACTTTTTATCCTTGCTGTCTTATACACCTACCAAGGTCAATAATTTGAGTTCTAATTGGAAATGTACATCTCTTTAAATTTCCCAACTCAATCCCAAAATTCATCACTTATGAACTATTAATGCCATTGGAGAAAAGGGAGAAGACAAATCCATGTCCACCTCCCAGTTACCAGAATACAAGAAGTTAACAGAGAACAATCACTACATTGAAATTCCACTTTGAATGTAGTTATAGAAGAAGGTTATTCAGCCCCTGAAGTCTAATCTGTCAGTTTATGGGTGATCTTTACCTCAATTCCATTTTATCAGTTTTGTTCCATGTTTGGTATGAATATCAATTAAACAGGATACTGGCCAGAAGAGCGTTTGTAAGAGTTAGCTCACAAAATGCTTTACTGAGTAATGCTTTCACTGGATGTCGATTCATCAGTTAGTGTGTTTTTTTTTAAAACAATGTTTTAGCCAGTAAGTTACGAAAATATCATAAGACCAAAAATGAAGTTTGAACAATCTTAATTAAAATTGATCAAACATATGGATTAAATGGGATGAGTATTGGAAAACTGCAGATTTTATCAATCCATCTGTGGGAAAAATGTGCATCCAAATGTTTTTTTTGATTTGATAATGTACAGTATAGATAGTCATAACAAAATATTCTTTCTATAAATACAGCAATGGGAAACTTGGGCTGTGACCTGTCTTTGGAATGTGTCATGAACTGCAATGCAGATGCCAGGCTACTTGCAAATAATACTCTGGAAAATTTATTAGTATTTAAGGCTAATATAAAATGGTTGTATAGAAAAGCAGCTTAGGGCACTGCTTTATTCGAACCTCATTTTTGGTCTTGTTATGGTATTTTCATAACTTGCTGGCTGAAACATTTGTTCTTTAAAAAAAAACTTGAACTGATGAACTGTCATCCAGTGGAAGCAAATACTCAGAAAAGCATCTTGTTTGTGAGCTAACTTTTGCAAATACACTTCTGGCCGGTATCCCCCCGTGGCTCTACAAACTAATGTAATTACATGTGATTAATATTTGCAAAACACACTGAAATGCTTTAGTAAACAAAATATTTTCCATCTGAGGTAATAGATGACATTATTACTGTACAGTACAAAATGTCTGATCCTTCATTACCAGAATGGAAAGATAGTCTATAAATACAGATTTTGGGTTGCAACCATGTTCAGATTGGGTTACATCAGGATGGCTGGACCACCAATCTCATTGTAGCCTTGGTTCAGATGTGGTTGAAAGAGCTGAATTTCACAGCTGAGGTGAGAGTGGATCCCTAACGACCAAAGTTGATAGTGGCATTAAGGAACCAGAGAAAACTGAAATTGATAAGAATAGAGGGGGCAACTCTTTGATCTTGTTGCCAGCACTAAAATGGAGCAAATTGCTACTTGTCCAAGACTAGATATTATCTTATTACAGTCTTGAAGAACCACAGCTAGCAGAGGGGTTCTGTTGAGGGGAAGCACTCCCTCTTCCCCTGCCCCTTTCCTCCTGGCAGTAAATTGCTATATTATTGTCGCATGTGCTGAGCTACAGTGAAAATCTTTGTTTTGCATGCCATCCATACAGATCATTTCATCACATCGGTATAAGCGGAAAAACAATAACAGAATGCAGAATAAAGAATAACAGTTACAGAGAGGGCAGTGAAGGCAGATGATAACGTACAAGGCCATAACGATGGAGATTGAGAGGTCAAGAGCCCATTTTTATCGTGCTAGGGGACCATTCAATAGCCTTAACAATGGATAGAAGTTGTCCTTGAGCCTGGTGGTATGTGCTTTCAGGCTTTTGTATCTTCTGACCGATGAGAGGGGGGAGAAGAGAGAATGTCTGAGGTGGGTGAGGTCTTTGATTATGTTGGTTGCTTTACTGAGGCAGCAAGAACTATAGAAGAGTCCACAGAAGGGAGGCTGGTTGTTGAGCTGTGTCCGCAACTCTGCAGTTACTTATGGTCTTGGGCAGATCAGTTGCATAGAACATAGAATGGTACAGCACAGGAACAGGCCCTTGGGCCCATGATGTTGTGCTGAACTAATTAAATTAATAATCAAATTCCTAACTAAACTAATTCCTTCTGCCGACACAATGTCCATAAAATGTATGGAGAATGACCATGGCCATGCCAAGCCATGATGTATCTGGATAGGATGCTTCTGTGGTGCATCTATTAAAATTGAGGGTTAAAGGGGACATGCCAAAACCTTTGGATGATAATGGACATCATGTAAATAAAAAGTGCTAGCATGGGCTGTGCGAGGTGTTGACTGGGTTTTGCTGAGAGGAGGAATTAAGCCTTTGCAAGAAAATCACTTCCCACAAAAATGAAAATTGGCAAGAGTAGAGAGCTGGATAAGCACAGGGGTCAGGGAGAATGTAAAAAGAAATCTTGGGAGTGAGTAAAAATTGTATGGGTGGCTAAAAGACTGTCTAATCAAAATCTAACTGCTTATAAAATCAGCTTCAGGCATTTAGTAAATGTTAAATTTCCAGTTAAGGCTTATATCAATATATCCACTGGCTGTCATTTTGAGCACCTGTCAGCTTTACATAATGAGAGTACTTGAGTACAAAATACTTTTAAATGCAAAGTGAGGTAAAGGAATGCCTGTTTAATTTTTGACCACTTCTAAATTTTGGATTTTCTGTCTGATTCTCCTTTTGCTTCAGGAAGTTGATATGATGGCTCAAGGAGAACTCACTAACTTTGACCACTATTATTAATTCTGAGACTTTCTTGTTGCTTAATCAATCACATATCTCGTGATTAAATGTTAGCTGAACAGCAAAGTACTTTTTGCTTAGATTTTGCTAATGAGTTGTAAATTCTGGCAGTTTATCTTACTGAACTTTTAATGTTTCAAATAACAATAGCATGTATTTTGATCTTTGAAATTTAAAATTCAAGTTTCCATAGATTGAATTGGTTTTGGAGCTGGTGACAGTGATGAATTTCCAGGTCAGGACAGTATGTACCTTGGAGGAAACCTACAGGTAACAGTCCTCTCATGTGCCTGGTACCCTTGAAGTGATCATTTTTGCTTGGTTGATAGAAAGTTGTATAACACTTAAGGAATGATTCCTTCCAGGCTGAGGAAAAATTTCAAGACAATGAAAGTAGATATTCAATGTTAAATTTACCGTCCTTTTTCTACCCAACTAATTGTTTTTCTTTTGGTGTACCCTTTTGGTTAAGGAGAGTCTAATGATGATGTATGAGGCTTTGTGGTTTGATTCCATTCATTTTTGTACATCAAATTCAGAAATCATACCAGTCATTATCAGATGTAATATTGGAGGGCAAACTTTTTAATTCCTTTCCTATTTTAAGAGGATGTATTCTGTTTAATATCTATACTTGTCTATGATAAGCAAAAATGCAGCTCATTGTCACTGAAACATCAGTACTTGTTTCAGTGAGGACTGCCCTGATGAAGTTGGGAATTTATTTCCTTGAAACTACATTCAGTTGAAAGATGAGTAAAGATCCAGTGGCGCAATTTAAAGAAAAATGGTACTACCCCAGTACTTAATGTTTCTCCCTCAATCTATATTACCAAAGTGATTAAAAGTCATTTATTTGACTGCTGTATGAGACTATCTTGTTTGCAAATTAGTCTCCATATAATAACCATGACTGTATTTCATGAGTCCTTGATACACTTGGGGATTTTGGGATATGAAAGCTATAAGTGTGAAATGGTTTGTTCCTACAAGAAAAAAATTAAAAGATTTATAGATATGTATCTCTGGTTGGTTCTGGGACTTTCACGTTTCATCTAAGGAGAGCAAAATAAGGCTCATCTAACCTTCCAAATGGTTTATTGCTCGTTTAATCATTAAAGATTTGGAAGCATTTGTCAGCAACATAAATTACAGGATTAGAATATTGCATTATAATCAGTTTATTATGAAATTTCTCTTGGATTTTACAAATGGAGTTTTTAATTTGTGCAATGTGTTCAACTTGCTGTCTGAATTTAAAAATTCCATTTGTAAAATGCACATCTTGAAGAACAAAGCTTATATGGAATAGAATTATGTCATAAAAGCAGAAAATATTGGTAATCTTCAGTCAGACTCTGGAAAAGAATGATTAATGTGAAAGACCATTTGCTTCACCAGTTTCTCTTTCCACAGAGGCTGCTTGACTAGCTGAGACTTTTGAGAATTGTTTTTATTTCAGATTTCCAGCAACTGTAGGTTTTTAATCCATGATTGCTATAGAATTATATAAAAGCATAAACTTTGCTCTCATTAGTTTCAACTGGCTGAACTTGCAGGTCAGTTTTGAGTTAAGATTTTTTTGCACTGCTTCGGTTCCAGGACTGGAAAATCTAACTGTTGCACAATCAAACAGATGTTTGGAGGGAAGAAATATCAGGGGATTCGAAGCAAACAGGATTGCTTGCAAACCAGGCAGAAATAATTTGTGTAAAATGATGGGTGATATCAGAAATAGTTTTTAAGATTACTCTAATTTTTATAGCAAAACAAAACCGTTGGAGGATATCTGCAGCTCTAAAGATAAAGTTTTATAATTTTAAAGTAAATTTATATATGTTAGACTATAGGAAGCTGTCAAATATTTTTAAACTTGTTTGGAAATTGTTACATTTTTAAAAAAAAGTCTTTTTGGGAGTGCATTTTTTTAATTGTGTCAGTACAGTTAAATTGTACTAGATGAGGAAATCTGGCTACAATTTGCTTTTATGCATGTCATCTGTTTATCAAGTAGAATGTGCACAGACTGACCTGTCATTTTTTTTCCCCACTTCATGCCAATCATTGATCACTACAAGCTGAATAGCTCCATTCCATTTAAAAAGTGTATCTTTTTAAAGAGCCACTCTCCCAATTTACACAAACTATTGGAGTCTGCTGCAGAACACCAAGGTGGTGAACTAGTTTTGAAGTTCGTTCCTATTTACCACACTGATTTACTGGCATATGATAATATTTTAGTAAATAGCTTTGATTCCACATTTTGTTCATGGGTTCAAAGTAAAGCAGCAAACATACTTCAGGTGTTTTCAATCTGGATTAATTGTTCAAACCACCTTTGGGCAGGAAAAAATACTTTCTTCTTCAACCCCATACACACATTCAACAAACTATCAATGTCTTTTAACATAATGGGCCAGATTTTGCTGTCAAAGTAATGTTGAGGCCAGTGGCTTTCCTTGTGTTAATTTGGAAATGATACAGCTACTTCAGGTGAGAGTAAAATAAACAACCATCCAAATGTTGATTCTCAGACAACTCATGATAAAATCGAGAAAATTAAAACCCAGACTGATGTCTTTTAGCTCATTCAGCCCACGCAGGCTGTGTCCTGCTTCCAAGATTGCATGTTTTAACCTTATAGCTCACAGCACACCAGGTGGTTATCCAAGGTTTTTTTAATATAATGACGGTTTCTGCGTCCACCATCCATTCAGGCAGTGAGTTCCAGCCCTCCGCAACCCTCTGGGCAGAAAATGTTTTCCTCAATTCCTCAAAACACTTTGTCTACCTGCACTGTGCACTCTATGTAACTATAACACTATTCTGCATTATTCTTTTACCCTATTTTGTCTGACCTCAATGTACTTGTGTATGAAATGATCTGGGTGGCATGCAAACTAAAGCTTTTCACAGTATCTTGGTGCATGTGATGATAATAAATTAATTGCCAATTCATTCATTTATTTGCCCCCTAATTGCCACCTAATTACTGTTAAGGCTTTTGGATCTTTCATTTTTACCCAATGTAAACCTCAATTAAATCACCCCTTGACTTCTGCTGTTGCAAAGAAATCAACCTCAGGCAGCTAACCTCGTCATAACTGAAATTCTAAATTCCAAAGTATAATTAAGCCACAGTATAATTCTGGTGAATCCTAACAATGCATCCTCTGAGACCAATAAATCTTTTGGAGATGTGATGCCCAGATCTGAACTTGATTACTTGAAGTGTACAAGTGGGGATTAGTATACCTGTAAAGGGCAGCAAGTAACTTGAATCTGCTACGTTTTTGCTTAGGGGGAAAAAAATATGCTGCCAGTTAAGATAATCTGACAAGTAGTAACTAGTAAACTTGCAGATTATCTTGAGCAGGAACAAATGATGGAATTAAAATGTTGGAAATACTAAATGGGTCAGGCAACAACATCTGTGTGGAATTAGTGTTTAAGTTTGCTGACTTGTCATCAGAGCTAGGCAACTGGAAACTTGGGGTCACCTCTCTGGACTGAAGAGGTATTTTGCCAAACTATCACCCAGAGTTTGGTTTCTGCAGTAGAAGAAACTACGTTGTGAGCACCGAGTGCTATGTATTAAATTGAAAGTACACATCAATTGCAAGTGTGTGTCCTTGGTTGCAAACACAAACAGCTGTGACTGTTTAGCAATGTGATAAGTATTAGTTTTTTGGCATCAAAAAGCAGCTATTCTAAATGTTAGCAATTTTAAAACTTAAATTTATAGTATTTTTCCCTCTTTCAAACTGATCTTTCTTTCCTTTCCTTGATGGTCTGCATCTGATTTGATGTTGAATTTGGAATATAAAATTTGTTTCTGGTGTTAATTTCTCAATTCGTAAATCACAATTGTTAACAGGATAGATTATTGGTTGCACTGTTCTTTTAGATCCGATTCCCAGTTTACTCCACTGCTGCATTCAGCTTGTACTTCTAAACTTGGGAGGCAAAAAAATCTTTGAGCTGAATGACACAGTGTGATTGAACTAAAACCATTAGATCCCAAATTTTCAGTAATATAATCAAACTTGTTTAAGTTTGTCAATGATTACTTGAATGCATAATAACATTTACTTGTTTCGGAGTCACCTGAGTCCTACCAGTAGGTAGCTGGAACATGTAGCTTCTGCTCTTTTAAACTTTTTCTGTAGCACTTCCCCATCATACTTGTGCAAATTGAATATTTTCAATTTTATTAAATAATTTCTAATCAACAATAAGTTATTCATGTCAGTAAATCATCTTTGTTAGAAGAAAGCTACCTAAATAAGTTAAGCACCAATTGTTTTTTCTTGATAGTAAAAGAATATTATTCCTTAAATACGCTACTGTGAAATATGTACAGCTATTCAGTATCTGAGTTTATTTTCAACTTTATTCCTCAGCCCAAGTCAAAAGTTTAGGGCTGTAGTTTCACCTACTGCACAGAGATTTTGATAGTTTCTCTCATTTGTAAATTTTCTATTATTCGTTATCTATCTATTAAAGCATTTTCTCGTTGTTCAACCTGTGGCAGAATTATTGGTATTGGTTTATTATTGTTGTGTGTACCAAAAAAACAGTGGAAAAACTTTTGTGTGCCATCCAGGCAGATGATGCCATACACAAGTACATCAAGATAGTAAAAAGAAAACAATGCAGAATATAGTGTAGCAGCTACAGAGAGTTCAATGCAGGTAAATAAATTAAGTACAAGGGCCATGACAAGTTAGAATGGGAGATCAAGAATTCATCTTTAGCATGCGAGGTCATTTCAAGAGTCTAATACCAATGAAACTGTCCTCAAGTCTGGTTACATGTCCTTTAAGCTTTTTGTATCTTCTGCCTGACGGGAGAGGGGAGAAAAGGTTATGACTGGGGAGAGGTCTTTGATTATGTTGGCTGCTTTCCCGAGGCAGTGAGAAGTGTAGATGGAGTCAAAGGAGGGGAGGATGGTTTTTGTGATGTTCTGGGCTGCGTTCACTACTGTTCAATTTCTTGCAGTCTTGGACAGAGCAGTTGTCATACCAAGCTATGATGCATCCAGGTAGGATGCTTGCTGTGGTGCATCTGTAAAAACTGTTAAGTCATTGGGGACATGCTGAATTTCCTCAGCCTACTGAGGAAGTAGAGTAATTGGTCTGCTTTAGCTGTAGCATCAACGTGGTTGGGCCAGGACAAATTGTTTGTGATATGTACATCTTGAAGCTTTCAGTCATCTCCACCTCATCACCATTGATGCAAAAGGGGGGGGGGGGGGGTATATTCCATCCTAGTTCCTGAAGTCAGTGACCAGCTCCTTTTATTTTGCTGGCATTGAGAGAGAGGTTGTTGTCTTGACACCATGCCACTATGCTCTCTCCCTCCTTCCTATACACCATCTTGTCATTGTTTGAGATTTAGTGCACTATGGTGGTGTCACATTCCAATCCTTCCCAACTCATAGCAAAGCAGCATTTGCTTCTCATCTGTGTGTGTGCTCTTGTAATGAATTGATTTGAAAAGCTGCATACTCTTTGTACTTAATGAGCTACATTCGTCCACTGTAGTATATAAGGTAGCATTAAGTTTGCATCCAGTTGACTATATTCAAGTGCCACAATTGCTTTTGTGTTACGAAAACAATACATAAAATTTTAAAAGCAGGTCAATGAGAGAACAAAGCTATTAGGAGCAGAGATTAAAACCTACAGCTGATGGCAAGTATTTGAATAAGAAGGAGAAACAAGTAAATAAGGAAAAAGCAAAACACAAAATGGAAAAGACACACTGCATAATTGCCAGAATTGGCATAAAAAAATTTCTGTGGTGCACGAGGCTTCAGTTGGGGGGAGAAAGAGCAGAATCTCTGAAAATTTCTTCCATCCCTGAGTTAAAATACAGAGTATGCATATTGAAGAAAATAATTGTGCAATTCCTTTATTAGTGTGTTTGTGTAACATTTGTATTTCACTGACAATTGGTTTCCTGGAGAATATTATGAAGGGAAGAAACAACTGATTACATTTGACCTCAATTATCAATACTTAAGCTTGATTTGCCATTGTTGAGTTTGTTTTCTAATCTGCTCGAGTCCTCCTGGGTTAGAATTTTATTTCCAAATGTTTCTAACAGTATATATCATGACAATCTTAAAAAC